>JAQQSV010009397.1:0-13534 GCA_028646515.1 Pseudochirops corinnae | reverse complement strand
TTTATCTCTTTTATTCCAACTCCTAGTTTTATTTATTAATTCCATGGGTTTTTTTTTTTTAATTTTACAATCAGTTTTATTAATCTCACCTTTATTTTTATGATATCAGATATAATGTTGAATTGGGTATTTTCAGTTTGTTCTTTTACTGGTTTTTTTTTATTGCAATTAGACAATTCATTGGTCTGCTCTTCCTTTGTGTTATTGATATGAGCATTTAGAGATATAAAATTTCCTCTGATCACGGCTTTTGCTATATCCCATAGGTTTTGATATGTTTTCCCATTATTGTCATTCTCTCTAAAGGAATTATTGTTTCTATGATTTGTTCTTTAATCCACTTATTCTTTGAGATTAAGTTGGAAACCTATATCCTTGGTTACTGAGTGCATATTCTGCATGATTTATCTAATGTGTAGCTGAATTTTTCTGAGTACCAAAACATTTTCCCCAGTCAATTAACTTGTGGAGTCCTCCCTGTTGCTATGATTCTATTCTTGTCCCCAACCTACAGGCAAGACTACAGATCTTTATGCTCATCCAGGTCTAAATATTTTAAAGAATTTGCTGTATACTATATAGGGAAAAAGTCCAGTAAAATCTGAAGAGGGAAAAAAGAAAACAAAATTGATTCAGCATTCTATATTTATTGTTATATCAATGCAACTCCTTGTAATATATTTCCAAAAGGACTCAATGACAGAAATAAAGGTCCTATATAATACTAACATATTCATAGCTGTATTGTTTGTGGATTATAAACAAAGTGGGTATGTGTCAACTGGGAAATGGAAGAAAAATAAAGTATGTCAATATAGTGAAATATCTTGCAGAAAGAAATAAATATGAGAAATTCAGAGAAAGATATTTATAGCAATCGATAGTGGAATAAGAAAAATTAAGAGATTAATGAATATAATTACTACATCAATTTAAATTTTAAAGCATTATGAAAAGGAATTTGAGCTCTGAAAAGTTAAACCATTAATGAAGATTGTGAAGAACAAAAAAGGGTGCTTCTTTCCTCATGACAAAGACTTAACTTGGCTAACACTAGACTGACTCGGACAAAATATTGTGTGCATTGCTAAATGTGTTTGCTTTATCAGATGTTTTGGTGTCATTATTTTGCTGTAATATGGAGAAATTCGCCTGGAGGTTGGGGGGCTAAATGACCATTAGGTACAAACAAAAAGTATCAATAAAATCCTACCTTTAAAAATTTTGTGTTTAGTGACAAATTTTCTCAATAATCATGAGAGTAAATCAAGGATGCCTCCTTCCCTCACTATTATTTCATATAGTTCTAGAAATGCTAGCAAACAAGACTAGAGGAAGAAATTAAAATCATAAAGATAGGCAAAGAGAAGATGAAAGTATCTTTGTCTGCTAATGTCATGATGGTTTACTTAGACAATCTTAGAAAATAGCAAAGTAACGACTTGAGACATTCAGTAAAGTTGTAGACAACAAAATAAGCCCACAAAATCAATAATATTTCTTCATAGTAATAAAATCTAAACAATAAGGGAATAAAGGAAAGAGAACTCCACTCAAAATAAGTCATATACATATACACTATATACACATGTATGCATATGTATATATAGGAATCAAACCATTATGCGTACACACACACAAAGAGTCATACTCCCAAAGCAAATTCAGCACATATAGATAAATAATTATATCCTTAAAGAAAAAGCAAAATGTCTAAAGGAATATTTGGTTGCCATGGCTAGGTCATGCCAATAAAATAAAAGTGATAGCACTACCAAAGCTAATTTAATGATTTAATGTTATACTAATTACACTATCAAAGAGACATAATAATTCATGTGGAGGAACAAAAGAATTAAAAATAAATAGTAGGGAAAAAGTAGAAATGAAGGGAAATAGCACTTCTAGATCTCAAAATATATTATGAAGGAGCAGTCATCAAAACCACAGAACAGATGAGAAAAAGAAAAAAAAATGTTTAGTATTCATTAATCCAGTGTTCAACAAACCAGAAAACATAAATTAATTAGGTAATGAGTAAACTAAATGATAAGAACTGATATGAAAACTTGAAAAAAATTCACATAGAAATTGTATTTAGAGTAAAATTTTGCACCCCCATGATAAATTCAAAATGGATGTGACCTAAATAATATAGATAATGCCATTAAAAATTAGAACAGAATGGATTATAGATATCTTTCAGAATTATGCATAGGGAATTAGTTCTTTGCTAAATAAAGGACAGAAATAAGTATTAAAGATAAAGTAGATCATTTTAATTATAGGAAAAGGAAAAAACTTTTATTGCACAAAGAAATTAACATCTTGGATAAAAAGAGACTTGGGAGAAGTTTTTCTATCAAATATCTCTGATAAGGATTTTATATCCAAGATAAACAGTGAACTAACAGAAATGTATTAGACCAAAAGCCATTTCCTAGTAGAGGAGTGATTAAACTCTAAAAAATGGTAAACTATTAACAACTATGTGAAAAAATACTCCAAAAAACTATTAAGAGCAAGCAAATTAAAAGATCACCCAGCAACATGCCCAAAAAGAAGCAACAAGATAGAGCAGTGGATGAAGCATTGAACTTTGAGTCAGGAAGATCTGAGTTTAAATCCAGCCTTGAACACTTACGAACTGTGTGACCCTTAATAAGTCCCTTAAGTTTTGTCTGTCTTAGCTTCATGACCTGCAAAATAGGGGTAACATTAGCATCAACCTTCTAGACTTTCTGTTAGGATCAAATGAGCTAATACTTGTGAAAGTATACAAATTATGGTTTTAAAAGCAAATTTATTTGTCTGCCTTGGTAACAATAAGATAGAGTACATACACAGAAACTCTCCTCATACCCAACACCAAAATGCCAAATCTGTCCAGTAAATCATTTAATGAGCCATGGTACTCTTTTAATATCAGCAACTTGCATGTAAACTATGTCAAAAGAAGAAAGTTTAGAGTAATTAAGGATTTTTTGATTCATAAGACTGCAGATTTTCCCCTTGGTAAACTCTTTTCCCAGAGCTACCCTTTTGATTTCCTTAAAATAGACCATACCTTCTGCCATCAACTCATATAGGTATCAGTATTATAATACACATGATTGTCTTCCTTCAAAATTCCATTGTACTTTTTGAGGCATTGCATTGTTTCTCACCCTTAATTATGTTGTTGTTGGAAAATACTGGATGTTTTTTAATAGAAATGTTCTGTGAATATATCACATTGAAAATTAACTCTATTGCCCATCCTCAAATTCAAAGATCACATATCTGGGCTGACACCTGATCTACACTTTTTTTTGTTTGTCTGGTTTGTTTTGTTTAACTGATAGAGGTCATCTTCATTAGAGATATTTAGTATATCCAGTTAGATAGACAAGCCTGGCAAAATAAAAAGTTGTGCTCATATTTACTATTTTCTTTCCAATGCTATTATTCTAATTATTTAAAAAAAATTAGATGGTCTCTCAGATTCTGTGGAGAGCTAAATGACATTACATATGTGTTAAGTCACTAATAAATGAACCAGTCTCCCAAATTTGAGATACATGGTAAATGAAACCATCAAAACCAAGTCATTTCAAATAAATTTTTTCAAGGATTTTACTTATATACACAAAGGGATCCAAAAGCGATCCAAAGGTATAGGTTTCAGGATTCTGGATTTAAGGCAGATGTGGCATAAGGGTTTCAATTTGGATGTGTCATATGAATTAGAAACTGTTCTCACCTCCTGTCACCTCTAGAAACATATCCAAGGAAAGAAGATAAGATTATTCTGTTGGGTCTGAGGAGCAATGTAGCTCCTGTCAGAGCTGAGGTTCTTGTATACTTTAAGAACAGGATGAGTGGTTTACCAATCAGTGCAACCTTACTCTGGGAAACCAATAATATTCCCAAGAGCTGTCTCAGTGCTTAATATGGTTAAATAAAACTATCTGGGTCTAGGTTACAGTGAGCAAGACTTGGCTTAGAGTGAACAAAGACAGGGTTAATTTGAGCATTAGCAGGGTTAGACTGAACAAGCTGAATTACACCATGGGGCTTACAGGCTACATCTAACATCAGGGAAGTTAAAATACATTTTGTACAATCTCAAGGTTAAATATCCAATACCACATAGGTTTAAAATATTAATTTTATTGTTCTTATTTGACATGAGCCAAAAATAGATTTAATCCACAGCATATGTTCAACCAATACTCATGAATGCCTCTACACTTTTGAATTCTCATTGAAATGTATATAACATTGAGTTATGTTTCTATAGCTTTCTATATTCATGTAAAATATTGATCTTCATCTATGGAAATGCCACCATTGATTTTTAATCCATAGAATATGCTGTGGGGTGTCTTTTACTTATATGAGTAGGTATACAGTGATCAATGCCAAAATTACACAGAGATGGGAAAGAATACAGAATCTTGTGGCAAAATGGAAATTCTTGGGTGTAGATGAACTGTATTCTGGAAATTCTATACACAGGGAATCTCAAAAGCATGTCAGTATCACCGGAAACTAGTGATTACCTCTTCCAGTTTCAGTAAATCATTGTCTTCAAATTCCTATTTTCTTTCCAATGCTATTATTTTAACTGACACCATTGATTTTTAATCCATTGCAGAAAGAGTGCTAGCAATCCTCAAGTCATTCACACCTTGTCCATGAGGATTAATCAAAATCACACACACACACACACACACACACACACACACACACACATACATACATACCATAACCACACCACACTATTCCACACCCCTTTATTTTTCTACTGACTTCTGAGTGTGAAATCTCAGACCCCAGGAAGGTAGTTTCATTTTGTGAGTTTCTCCTCACCAAGAGGAAACATGAATAACATGACCAGTTTAGACACATGTGGTTTCCTTATTTCTGTCTTTTGTTGAGATGATTTCCCTTCTTTTAATCAGTTAAGGGCAGTATCTTGCCTACATCATACAACTGTCCAGACCATTATTGATTTTATACTTTTAATCTAGGAAAAAGTGTCCTTTATTTGTTAGGACCAGAAACTAACACCCCAGTTCTATTTAACTACTTAACAGCAATTGACTTTTACAAAGGAATAACTACCACATTCCATTTAAAAGTAGAATTTAATTATACATAGAACTGCTGACCACACAATAATGCCATGCTGCTTTCTCATTCAAATTAAGACAATGTTGACCATATCAAAACTGGTTGAGGCTCATGAAGTTTCAATTCTGCAAAAAAGCATCATTTCTTCTTTGATACAGGCCAAGTCAATATAGAGCAGAAAATTCTGCAACAGATAAGGTATAATAAGCCACCACTTAGGTATTTGATTCTTGATCTATAATATTTTTCCTTTCAAAATAAATTTTAAATTGTTCTACAGAGTAGCATGCTCAAATGATGACTGAATATACCTTCCATGTGCTTTCTGCCATAGCTAATATACTCTTTGATGCTCAAGGGTGCCATGTCCCCTCCAGCCTCTGTTGTTGTTCATCATTTTCCTATGCCCAGGACACCCAACTATATTCTCTGATTGGTTGACTTTTGAAAGCCTACCTAATAATAATCATAGCTATCATTTTATAGTGATTTAAGGTTTGCAAAGCACTTTACATATATTATTTTATCCCAGCACTAACATGGGATATTAATATTAATTATTTTATTAATTAATGCTATTAATATCCTCATTTTATAGTTGGGAAAACTGAGGCAGCCAAAGGTGAATTGACTTGTCCAGGGTCACAAAGCTAGTAAGTGTATGAGTCTGCATTCCAGGTCCAGTACTCTATTTACTGTGCCACCTAGCTGCCTAATGAAATGATCTATTTGCTAAAGCCCAACCTAAATAATAAGTCCATGAAGCTTCTTGTTCTCCTCAATATTGGTAATAACCTTCCTCTTCAGACTTCATATCAATAGCATATTGTTTTTGTGCTCCTCTAACGCACTTTTAAAATTAAGTTGCATCTTAAATCTACCTGAGTAGATGTCATAAATCCTATTGGTAGACTATAAATTCTATGGGGTAAGGAATCATTTTTAAGCAGAATTTTAAATCTCCTTAATATCATTACAGTGTTCTGTGTACAATAGATAATTAATAAATGTTTGATATGTAACTAGATACCCTCTGGCCAACTATCTCATGGGTACCTCTTCTGGTCCCAGGATACCTTTTTTTCTTAATTGCACTTGGCTTGATCTTCCTCTGGATGTGTGCCCTTCATTTGTTAGGGACCAGAAACTAACATGCAGTTCTACTTAATAACTTAACATCAACTGATTTGACAAAAAGATATTGACTTAAAACTTATAGCAAGAACAAACATAAACATCTTGTTTTTCCAGTACCTCTGGGGCATACTCTCACCTATACCAACTTTCATTTCTGGATGAATATGTAAAAAACTTAGGTCAGTTCTATATAACATTGGACCCACCACATATGCGGTGAGATGTGTCAAGGCTTCCAGGTTAGTCCCAGTGATACTGAGGTCCCAAAGGACACTCTTGGTTCATAGGGTTGTGCTGGCTGCAAACCTGGAATGGCTTCCAACTTTGCATTCCTGTGCCTTGCTCTCCACAGTGGGAGACACCACTCCCTTTGAATATAACAAAAAGGAATGAACAAAAAATAAAATCTGATGATCCTAGTCTTTTCTGCAAAGGGGACAAAAGTCCCAAGACTTTTACTTTGTGGTGTCTCACACTGTGAGCTTCTCCAAATATTAATGCAGTATCTAGGTAGCTAATGTTAGTTGACTGAACCCTTTTTGAAAACACTAACCGTTTTGGCTATAAAGCCAATCAAATAAGTCTACTATCGACTAAATTACCAGCCAACAGTAGTAGCCAATTACAGAATGTCTACACATTCTCTCTATATATTCTCTCCAAGGTACTTCTCTCAGATATTAGCATGATTTTCCTGGAAGCCATCTCCCCAGCCTCTCCACAAGGAGAATCTAATTCAGCTGGTTAAGCTGATGGGACCTGTATGTGTACCAGAGCCTCATTACATTCTCCTCCCTGTATAAAAAACTTTTGCTGTCTTCAGCAAATAGACAAGAGTGCACTTTGAACACATTGTCCATGTCCCCAGTCCAGAACTGTCTTCTGAGTTCTCCAGGAAGGCATGAGCATTCTACTTGTTTTCCCAGTGCTATAAAGGAAAGAATAGAAAAACACATAGTCAATGTTAGCACGTTCTTATCCAGTTCCATATATAGAGTCAAAATCAGAATTATGCCCAAATACAAAATTTTGCAGATTCAAAAAAACAAGACAAAACAAGGAATATTTGACGAAACTTACTAATGATTAATGTTTGTAGAACAAATACCTGATTCACTGCTTAAATAGCCTTAAAACTGACCTCCTATCTCAGAAGGAAATCTGACTGATACAGAGCTTTCCAGATCACATGGTACTCTCTCGGCAGAAGTTTAGGACCTGGGAGTTCCTAGGCATCACTCCTTCACTTTTAGACAAGAAACCAAATTGACTTGTCTTGGTATCTACAAGTGACTCTGAGCCCTCCCCGCCCTGGACCCACTCTCAGAACATATGCGATCATTGGGTAACTCCTAAAGAAAAATAAAATGAATCTTCACATCTGAAGGAAGCTGAACCACTACTCTGATCCCAGGATCCTTGACCCTCTCCACATAGGGATAAAGGAGCTGGACTGTGCTGGAAATCATCCATTCATCCTCTAGGGAGAAATCAATTGTCATGGATTCAAACTGTACTATGATTCCCTCAGTTCTATGAGACCGTGCAACTTGGGTCTAGACAACATTTTTAACTGTTCCTTTCTTCACAGGGTGCACCAAAATTTCTCTAGTTGTCCCTATACCATAGATGATTCCCTTAGAGGTCTAGGCAAATTTCTTCTGCTCCTTATTCTAAAGGACACCTGGAATTTCCTTACTATGTATCCATGATAAAGCAAGGGCAATCCAAATAGATTCTAAGCTTTCCTGATAAGACAAGTAGTCTTGGTTAAAGAAAATATCACATAAAGAAAATAAAGAAAAAACAAGGACAAATAAACCTCAAATATAGATGAACCTTTAGATGTCATAAATTGTATATTCTCTGACCTCACTTTTTCAGGGCTAGAATAGCCAAATCCTATACTTTGGAATTATAGGTTACCACAAAGAGTTATGGTATCTTTTTCTCTTCTGCCACTTTGAACCAACCCCCACGTATAAAATGTGCTTCCCATGTCAGTTATGTGTGTAGCCACATGGGTTTGTCTAATGTGGCTCAGAGAGATGTATGGCTAATATCTCTGAAAGTTTGTCTATTCTTTTTCAAAAATGTTTTTGATTCCTTCATTGATGGGAGCAAGAGACTGAGGCCACCAGCCTTTCCAACTCCTCTCCTCAGAGAGTAGACAACAGAATAGAATTATATTTATCTATATTGCTGGTTTAGGGGAAATGAATTTAAGGTTTAAGCCACTTTTCTGATCATTATCCCTTAGTGTTTAAGGAGTGCCTCAAGCTATATCTTATCAGGCTGGAATTATAGTGGCCACTCATGAAGCAATCCCAATGATGATTGGTATGGAAGTTTTAGCTCACCATACTTTTCTAGCCTGGGCCATTTTACCCCTTCCTAGGCAACCTATTGGTTATCTTTTCCTGGGGGTTCTGGTATATTAGTGCCAAAATTAGGGTAGACACCTGCCTGATCAATTTTAACCCTATTGTAGTTCAGAACCCCAGAACTCAAGTGAATTACCAGGCTCAGCTTCCCCTAGTAGCCAAGAATTAGACATGCTTTAAAATTTATAAAGCACTTTCCTCATAATAACCCTATAAGGTGGGTAGCTCAAGTATTATAAAATCCATGTTATTAATGAAGAAACTGATGCTCAGAGTGAGTAGTGAAGTGATTAACCTACAATATAGGATTAATTTCATTACATAATTTCACTCACCTCTTTCTCTCTTTGTCTCTCTCTGTCCTTTTCTGTCTCTGTCTCTGTCTCTCTCTCCCTTTCTGTATCTCTCTGTCTCTCTCACACACACACATACACACACACACATACAATATGCAAAATACATTTTAAATCTGAAGAAAATGAATATAAATTATAAAATGTTATGCTCTTGGGAGCTATGGACACTTTAAAACCCATTTAGGCAAAACACGATAAAGGAGAAGTATGGGAAATGATTTTTCACATGCAGTGATTAACCACAAGACCTTTGGTTTTCTCTTGAATTTTTCATTTCTAGAATTTTATCATTCAAAAGCTTTCTTTTGTATGGGGATCTCTCAAGCACACACAGATTTGGTGATGTGGACACACAATTGAGCCATTAAGACTCGTTTACTGCATTGATTTGTCTTTCTCTTTCTGTTTCTCATTCATTAATGATACACAGACTTGTCTCCAGATTCTTTTTTTATCCTTTTTAAAAACTCATATTTTATTACATACAAAGAGTTGCCTGATGTCATGAAGACTCATCAAAGTCATAACGTTTCATTTGTCTGCATTGAACTGTCTGTCATGTGCAAGCACTTTGGGGATGCCATACATCTTCCTGCATTTGTCTCCTTTCTTCCTTGTTATTTACTGTTAAGAGAAGATGCATTACTGATTTCCAGCTTCTTTTGCTTCTCTTTCTTTAATTTTCCTGGCTACATATCAATGTTGCTTATAATCTTCTTGCTGCCTTAGCCAAAATGATGATGAGGCTGTGTTGTATTTTTATGTATTTGAGTTACCTAAAGAAATTGTTTCAGATTAACCTTGATTTTTATCACCATAACCAATCTGCTACAACAAACTGGATGCTTTATTCACAAATACAATTCTCCAAAGGGAAGGTTGCCATTGGCAATACACTGCAATAAGGAAAAGGGATTGGAGGGAGGTACACAAAGTAGCCAGATGATCAGGTCATTATCTGAACCTTATCTGAACTTCCTGAGTCACAAGTATTGAGCTGGAAATTGGAGCTCTGCCTCTTGCTCTAGGCTTCCTGCTTTTAAGAAAACTAATTCTGAGCATTGTTGCATGCATTTCCAGTTTATTCTAAGGACCCCATGAAGCTGAAAAATGGAGGAGCTAATGGTAGCCTTTGAGTGGTAAATAGAACAGATGCATTATCATTGGCCTTCCTCTTGTAGAGTGTGTGTCCCTCTTAAATCATTAAATGGGCTTAGGTGGTTTTGGGGGGTTTTTGGTTTTTTGTTTTTAATTTTACCTCTCAGTGAGCAAAGGACCTTAAGGATCATAGATTTTGAGCAAAAATGGATCATCAGAGTTGTCAAATATTTTGTCATCACTGTCAACCATAATAATAATAATAGCATTTACATAGCATTTTTAGGTTTATAAACAGCTTTTTTTATACTATCTCTTTTTAGTTTAATGTACTTACCCAAGGTCACATAGGTAACTAGTAGTAACAATGGGATCTAAATTTAGATCTTTTGATTCGAATTCCAACACTCTTGCTGCTTATCTGTTGCATCCTTCTCTTTCTCCTGAGGAAGACATAGGGACCCAAAAGGGGAAATGACTTGATCATTTTAAGGCTATCAGCTACAGTTAAAAAGATAAAGATCAATCTTGAGAAAGCTTAAAATTCCATGAATCCTCCAACTTGAAATATCTAAGTTCAAATAATATTAGAGGTATCAGTAAAAAATTGCTTTTTAAATTTTTTTCCCTGACTTTGTTTGGTTAATGAGTCAAAATGGCCAAAGAATTCGTCACTTTGGGTCTAAGCTACTGGTAATGAGCTTCTCTGTACTTACTTACACTGATCCTCAAACTTTGAGGACCCTTTTGTAACAGGAGTAGGGTTCCTTATTCCCTTCCCAATAAGGATTAGTTTTCCCTAACAGGCAACAAAGATGTCCCTGGTACTTGATTGGCCTCTAACTTTTCTGACCCAGATTCCTAGTCAACTAATGGCATAAAAAAAATTCAGCCATTATGGATTCAGGTCCTTCTGATTTGATGGACTTCTAAAAATCATACTCATCACAATACCTTGCCCTATTGACCAGATATGTTTTCATATGGAGACAAGTGGGGTTGTGTGAAGATGAGTAGGGCTCTGTAGAGAGTAATTAAATGTCACTGTATCCGTTTAGCATATCCTTGCTGTGTTAGGGCAAAGCAAACATCCTTTTGTGAACTGTTCAATGAGTTTTGAGTGCCTCATTTTGTCCCAACATTGAACCTGAACTAGTTGGTACTGTTAGGCCTGATCCTAATGTCCTAGATGCACTCTACATCATGAAATAAAGCATGAATAGAATTTGATGTGAAAAAGTCATTGAAGTATCTAAGTAAGTATACTGTCATTGCTGTAAAATATAATTGGAGCAAAATTATTTTTCAGTGATTTTCTCTGTCTCCTTAGTTTAAGACTACTTTCCCCTAAGAGCAACCACCAATCTGCCAACCAACAAGCATTTATAGAGTACTGGTTATGGACCAGGTAACATGTTAGTCAATAGAGATACAACAACAAAAAATGAAACTCCTTGATTTTGTTGTGAGGATATCCCCATATCAACTATATAGACTGTTGATCTCACTCGAAGTGAGAACCTGAAAAGACCTTACCCTAAAAGGGCCAAGGTCTCCCATTGCATCTTGGACCGTCTCCAGTCATCCTGATGAATATCTGGCCACTGGACCCATATGGCTCTGGAGGAGAAAGTGAGGCTGGTGACTTTGCACAGCCTTCCTTCACTCAAATCAAAGCCAACTGCAAGTCATGACATCATTTCTCTGATGGCATGGTCCCTGCCCAATGATCTGCTTACCATACTGACTCCAGGATGATCTCATCCACAGATTAACATTTTCTCTCAATTCAATTCAGGAAACATTTGTTAAGCATTTAGTTTGTGCTAGGAGCTAGGATTACAAAGACAAAAAGGAAACAAACCCTGTTCTCAAGAAACCAGGAAACTTACACTAAAATTTTTTTTTTAGCTATAAACCCCTCTATCAAAGCAAAGTCTATAATTTTACTGCATTTGGATGTCAGTGTATGATTTTTTTCTTTGTAAAAGCAGCCACTTATTCTTTAAAAGCATATCTTTTCCCCCTTGTTATTATTTCTTGGCATCTCATAAAAATCATACATTTAAAGCTGGGAGGGATCTTATGGATCATCTTACCCAATTGCCAGGAGGGAAGTTACTTGCCCAAGGTTACAGGAAGTAAGTAACTGCCGCAGGATTTAAATCTAGATCTTCTGATACCCCAAACCAGCAGTCTTTCCAGTAGGCCAGACAGACTACTTTTGATTTTTATTAAAGCCCTGGTATACATAAAGAAGAATGCTTGGGTGATGCTAATCCATGTACATAGAGTCTGGACTTAAGGACCTCTCCCATCCTGAAGCAACAGGGATACAGCTGCCTGCTCTCATTTCCTCATGACATCATCAGCCATCTCTGCTTCCCTAGTCTGCTCTCCCTTGACAGCCGACCCAAGAACAGGAAAGGAGGGCATCTCCAACAGGGCTTGCTGTTAGGGGTGATACAGTCACTGTCCAGGGTACTTCCTGTAGCAGGAAGGAAAAAGAAAGCTGCACAATGGATATTTCAAGCTTAGTAATGTATTTTTCTCCTGTGGCTTCAGTGAAAGCCATGGCATCAATTTGACAAGGGTCAAGAAGCCATGTAGCAGATAATTAGAGGAAATGGAAGGTCTTCAGGGACCTGCTGCACATAACCCACCCCTCCAGAAGTTCCATTACAATAAAGCTCAACCTTACCTCATTCCATGGAGAGGCAAGGATATTGGGGGCTGTGTCCTGTGGTATCCACTATTATGCATTATTTCTACAACTAAGTTTTTCCCCCTCTTCTATGAAATAGGTAGGACAATCATAATTACCTTCATTTTATGAATGAAGAAACTGAAGCATATAAAATTTTCATAATACTTTCCAGGCCATCCAAGTATATAGGGATCTATTCATCCAGGATTAGGGAGAGGCTCTCCTGACTCCATGTTAATTTTGCTTTTTATTATTTTGTGGGGAACAAATATTCTAAACAAACCTTGAATAGTGGACATATTGCTAAACTAAGGCACTACTAAATTAAAAAAATACAACAATCATTAATGTCAAAAGGATGAACCAATGTACTATTCAGAATCGGGCAACTTGGAAGTAATATAAATAAATGCTCTCTGTATATGTAGAAAAATAAAAGTTAGTTTTGTATCCAAATGAACAATTTATGTAATACACTCAATTATTTGCAAAGAACCTGCCTTGTTCTAACAAGTATATAGTGTATTTTTTAAAAGAAACATTGGAGGTTGCTTTATGTATTTGTGTAGGGAAGGAAAAAAGAAAACTTAATTAACTTATATTAAAAAAAAAACCCCAGCATAGTCACTTCTAACCCTGAGTGCCATATGATGATGTCTTGAAGACTTTTGAACACAAGAAAATAGTAAAGATTCTGAGGTATGCTTGTTTCTCTTTTATTTTCATGACCATTT
>JAQQSV010009396.1:0-13535 GCA_028646515.1 Pseudochirops corinnae | reverse complement strand
AAAAGGGATAAATAATCAATACATTCTCTATAGACCATCATACAATAAGAATAAAAACTGGCCCAAAATCAAAAGATACAGACACAAATGGAGTCTTAACAATGAAATCTTAAATAACACATGGATCAAAGAACAAATAGTATAAATAGTAATTATGTAAAAGAAAATGACAATGATGAAACAGCACAACAAAATTTCTAGGGTGCAGCTAAAGCAAGACTGGGAGGAGGATCCTGTTTCTGTAATAATAAATGAACAAAATAGAAAAATAAGTTAATAAACTGAATATGCATTTAAAAATTAGAAAATAAATAATAAACCAAAAATAAGCATAAAATGAAAAATAATAAAAACTAGGGAGGAACTGAGTAACTTGGAAAGAAAAATAAACACAGAAAGATAAATAAAGCCAAAAGCTCATCCTTTGAAAAGACTAATAACGTTGGAAAATCCTTAGCTAATATGACTAAAAAGAAGAGAGCAGAAAAGCAAATCACTAAAACAGCAAATGAGATAGGTGAAATCACAGCGAAATCAGAAGAAATAAACAGAATGATCACAACATGTTATGCTCAGTTATATGTTAACAACGCTGAGAAAAATAGGGGAATATCTTCAAAAAAAAAAAACATAAAAGGACCAAACTACCAGAAGACTCAATAGAAATCTTAAATAGACTGATCTCAGAAAAGGAAATAGTTCTAACTGTAAAGGAACTAGCAAAGGTGAGGGAGGAGGAGTAAGGACACTCCCGGATCTGAGAGTCATAGAAGAATTCTGTCATATTTTTACAGTAGTTAGTACTCATACTTCACATATTTTTCTCAAAATTTGAAAAAGAAAAGAACCTTACTACAATTCTTTTATAAAGCAAACATAGTCCTAATCTCTAAACCACAGAACGCTAAAATACAGAAAGAAAACTATAGGCTAACAGCATTAACAAATATTAACTCAAAGTTTTTAAACAACATCCTACCAAATAGATTACAGCAATTCATTCAAGAAATCTTGCATTATGATTAAGTGGGATTTACACCAGAGATGCAAGAATGGTTCAATGTTAGGAAAACAAGCAAGACAAACACTCATATTAAAAACTAAGCCTTTAACAAAGTACAACACTCTTTTATGCTGACAACCTTACAAAGTACAGGCATAGAGGACCCCTTTTAAAATATAATAAAAAGCGTCTAAAGCTAAAAACAAGCATCATATACAATAGAGATAGACTAGAACCTTTTTATGGGAGGTAATAAATATGTAAGAGAAGCAAGAATGCTTATTCTCCCTACTATTATTTAATATGGTTCTGGAAATGCTAGCACTAGCATGAAGACAAGAGAAAGAGAAAGGCGTAACAGGAATAAAGAAAGGTAAAGAAGAGATAAAATCATCACTGTTTGCTAACAATATGATAATTTATTTGGAAAACCCCAACAAATCAGTAAAGGTATTAACTGAGACAATAGCTTCAGCAAAGTGGCAGGCTACAAAATAAATTCTCAAAAATTCAACATTTCTGTGTAATAATAACAAAATGCAAGAAACAATAATAGAAAGGGAAATGAAATCCCATTCCAAATAAGTAGAAAGTGCATAAAATATCTTGGGACCCTTCTACCAAAATACACAAAAGACATATAGATTCAATTACAAAGTGTTCCCTTAAATATATTGATTAGTTGTGTTAACTTTTTTTCCCTCTCTAAAAAAAAATACTATTTGTCATAGAAGATGACTCTTGGGGATGGGGGAGGGAGTGAGGCAATATATAACCAATTGGTGATATAAGAAACAGAAAACATCAATAATTTTTTTAAAAAAAGAAAATCTGGGCAAACAAGGGGTTAGAAATGGGTGATGAGTTGAGATAAGGAGGACATATAAGTCAAGAAAGAGCCTGGAACCTAGAACAAAGGTTCTTAACCTGGAGTCCATAGACAAGGAATCAGTGGATAGATGCCAGAGGGTCTCTGAACTTGAATGGTGAAAAAAATTTTTAAAAATCTTTTAAAAAATATAATCAGTTACATTTGTAATCTGCATTTTATTCTATGCATTTGAACACTATATTCTGAGAAGAGGCCTATTGATTTCACTTGCCTGCAAAAGAAGTCCATGTCACACACATACAAAAAGGTTAAAGAACCCCTAGCCAAGAAAGTCAGCACAGAGAGGAACTTGTGAATGCAGCATCACTCAAAGAATACATAGCAAGTCCATGGCATGAGAAATCAAGTAACATGGGTCAGAAACCTCAAACAAAAGAGGGAGGATCCAAGCCCAGAGACTAGGAGAGAGAGGTCAGAACCTGGGCACAAATAATCTAGGAATCCTACAGGCCAGAACCCAAATACAAAGGGCATGGCAATGGGTTTGGGAACAGGAAAAAAGGATGACCTTCCTGTTGAAATAGCATATTCTAAGGCATAGGCTCCCTAAATTCTTTCTTCCCAGAGGGAGAACAGGGATTGGAAGTTAGGCACAATGAATGATGCTTTTTATTGGATGAGATGTGTGTTGACTGGACTGGGGTTGGAGGTGTTGGGAAGATTATTTTTGTTTTTGTTGTTTGATTGTTTCAGTCATGTCCAAATTTTCATGGCGCCCTTTGGGTTTTTTGTGGCAAAGATACTGGATTCATATGTCATTTCCTTCTCCAGTTCATTTTACATATGAAGAAACTGAGGCAAATAGGGTTAAGTGTTTAGGATCACAGCTGAGTGTCTGAGATCAGATTTGAACTCAAGAGGATAGGTCTTCCTGACTCTAGGCTTGGAATTCTAGCACCACTAGCTGTGAAGACCAGGACAGCTCAAATAGTCCTTCCAGAGCCAATGGTTAAGGATACCCCCTGTATTATTCTCTCCATGACATTACTTTGATAGAGTAGAGATTACATGAGAAATAAATGTTTCAGTAAAGATCCTTCCTTATTCTCTAGCTTATACTCTGCTAAATGACTAAGTGTTTTCTCAAATATACATACACTAGAGAAGAGCTTACTGGTTTGGGGGACTGAGAATAAATGAATGAATGGCAAAGGTAGAAATTCTCTCCACTATGCCTTTCCCCATAAGGAAAGTTACAGAGGAGGGGAACAAATAGATGATTGAATGAATATAAAAATATATGTTAAGTTCCTACCACTTTATTGTTTTAAGACCAGGAGATACAAATGCAAAAAGTAAGGTCGTTATTACATTCTAAAATTTACAGTATAATAGGGGAAGTGTGTGTGTGTGTGTGTGTGTGTATGTGTGTTAATGATTGACAGGTAAGAGATATTTAGTTTAAAGAGAGTTACTGGGGTAGTGATTGGAATCAAAGGGCAGTTAATTGCCACAACCTCCCTCCCTTTTTTTGTCTTTCAATGCTTTTATTTTTTAAAATTTTATTTAGTATTTTATATTCTCCATTTTTGTGTAAAAACAATTTTTAACATTAGTTTTTATAACTTTGAGTTCCAAATTCTCTCTTCTTCCCTTCTCATCCCTGTCCCCAATAAGAAGGCAAGAAATTTGATATAGGTTATATGGGCACTCATGGAAAACACTTTTTCCTATTAGTCATGTTGCAAAAGAAAACATAGACAAAAAAACCAACCCAAAACCAAACCTCAAGAAAAAATAAAGAATATAAAAAAGTATGCCTCAATCTGCATTCAGACACCATCAGCTCTTTCTCTGGGGATAGACAGCATTTTTCATGAGATATCCTTCAGTTGTCTTGGGTCATTGTATTGTTGAGAATAGCTAAGTTGCTCACAACTGATCATCTTATATTAATATTATTTTGTACACAGTACATTTCACTTTGCATCTGCTTATGTAAGTCTTTCCAGGCTTTTCTGAGAGCTTCCTGCTAATAATTTCTTATATTACAGTAATATTCCATCACAAACACATAGCACAATTTGTTTAGCCATTCCCCAATTGATGGGCATTCTCCCAATTGACAACTCCCTACCACTAGAAAAGAGCTGCTATAAATACTTTTGTACATAAATATCCTTTCCCCCTTTTTTATCTCTTTTTAAATACAGACCTAGTAGTGGCATTGTTAGGTCAAAGGATATGCAGAGTTAGGCATTGTTCCAAATTGCTCTACAGAAAGGTTGAATCAGTTTACAACTCCACCAACAGTGCATTAAAGTCTAATTTTTCCCACATCCCCTCCAACATTTGTCATTTTCCTTTTCTGTCCCATTAGCTAATCTAATAGGTATGAGATATTTTGTTTTAATTGTTTGTTTTAATTTGTATTTTTCTCAATCAATATAGTTCATTACAGTATTTTTCATATGACTATAGATAGCTTTGATTACTTCATCCAAAAACTGATCATGTCTTTTCATCATTTATCAATTGGGCAACAGTTCTTATTTTTTATAAATTTTACTCAGTTCTCTGTATGTTTGAGAAATGAGGCCTTTGCAGAGAAACTTGCTTCCAATTTTTTTTCACAATTGCTATTGCTAACTGCATTTCCCTCTATCCTACCCTCACCCTGTTTATTCTATTCTCTCTCCTTTCACTCTGTTCCTCCTTCTGACCACCCCCTCTCCCAATCTGTTCTCCTATCTATCACCAACCCCCTTCTCTTAGCCTTTTCCCCTTCTACTTTCTTGTAGGGTAAGATAGATTTCAATACCCAATTGGGTATGTTATTCCCTCTTTGAGCCAATTCTGATGAGAATAAGGTTCGCTCACTTCCCCTCACCTCCCCCTGACTTCCCCTCCATTGTAAAAGCTTTCTATTGCCTCTTTTATGTCAGATAATTTACCCCATTCTGCCTCTCCCTTTCCCTTTCTCCCAGTGCATTCCTCTATCACTGCTTGATTTAAGTTTTTAGATATCATCTCTTCATATTCATCTCACACCTATGCCCTCTGTCTATATATTCCTTCTAATTGCCCTAATGATGACAAAGTTCATATGAGTTACACATATTGTCTTCTCATGTAGGAATTTAAACCATTAAACCTTATTAAGTCTCTTATGATTTGTCTTTCCTGTTTACCTTTTTATGCTTCTCTTGAGTCTTATATTTGAAAGTCAAAATGTCTATTCAGCTCTGGTCTTTCCATCAAGAATGCTTGAGAGTCCTCTATTTCACTGAATATCCATTTTTCCCATGAAAGATTATACATAGGTTTACTGGGTAGGTGATTCTTGGTTGTAATGCTAGCTTCTTTGCTTTCCAGAATATTATATTCTAAGCCCTCTGATCCTTTAATGTAGAAGCTGCTAAATCTTGTGTTATTCTGATGTGGCTCTACAAATACCTGAATTGTTTCTTTCTGACTACTTCCAATATTTTCTCCTTGACCTGGAAGCTCTGGAATTTGGCTGTAATATCTCTGGCAGTTTTCATTTTACAACCTCTTTCAGGAGATGATCAATGGATTCTTTTAATATCTATTTTACCTTCAGGTTAAAGAATATCAAGACAATTTTCCTTGATAATTTCTTGAAAGATAATGTCTAGGCTCTTTTTTTTAATCATGGTTTTCAAATAGTCCATTAATTTTAAAATTATCTCTCCTGGATTTATTTTCCAGGTCAGTTGTTTTTTCAATGTGTTATTTCACATTATTCTATTTCCCCCATTCTTTTTATTTTGTTTTACTGTTTCTTGATTTCTCAAAAGTCATTTGCTTCCTTTTGTTCAACTCTCATTTTTAAAGAGTTATTTTCTTAAGTGAGCTTTTATACCTCCTTTTTCATTTGGCCAACTCTTCTTTATAAGAAGTTTTTTTTTTCCAGTGAATTTTTGTGCTTCTTTTTCCATATAGCCGATTCTGTTTTTTAAGTCATTCTTCTCCTCATTGACTTTTTGTATACCTTTTACCATTTGGCCTAGTCTGTCTCAACCTTTCTATTAGCAATGACAGTACTGATGGGATTGCTTTTCTCAGAAAAAGAAGTAAGTAGAGGGTTGGGGAGAGGCCTTACATATAAAGTTGAAAGGAAGATGATAGGAGACCCAGGATGGCCCAAGTTTTCTGGTACATCTTCCTACATAAGGAAGGAAGAAAGGAAATAGGAAAGGAAGGAAGGAAGGAAAAAAGGAAGGAAGGAAACAATTCTAGATAAAAGACAGAAAGGCACCATGTTTCGGAAATCAGTTTTGAACTCAGAGATTCTGGATCTTAGTTGTAGTTGTGGTGATGGATTGACTGAGGCTATGGTATGGACTTTTAAGGAAGAATCTATATTATTTGATGGGGCTACTTCTTAGATAAATAAATGCTGTATAGCCAGAATAGTTCTGGAAAGACTATGTGATGACTGGGAACTACGGAACAAAGGTTAAAAAAATATTCCCTGTTCTCAAGGAGCAGTCCTATTGGGAGTAGATAACATGCAAATAAGTAGGTACAAACAAGATACCTCCAGGACAAATTGGAAGAAATAAAAGTCTCAAAAGGATAATCTTAACAGTAAGGAGGACCATGAAAGGCTTCATGCAGGTGAGACTTTACTTGAGGCTTGAAGGAAGAGGGAAAGTAGAGATGAAGAGGGAGAAAGTTCCAAGTATGAGACAAGTCAATGAAAATGATGAGAGTTAAGAGATAGATCCCTGTCTTACAGGAACATCAAGGAGATTACTTCACTTCTAAGTCTCAGTTTCCACAACTGTAGAATAAAGATTATAGCACTTCTGTAAGACTTCTCTTAGGAAAGTGATTTATAAATCTAAGCATTCTGTTTGCCATGAAGCAAAGGTCCAAGTCAATGAGTATGATTCAACAAGTTATTATCGTCTTTAGAGTATTTTTTAAATCAATGTCTTTATTACCCACATCACAGACTACCTATGAGGAAAGTACTTCATAAATATAAGTCACTCTTTAAAAGTGGGTTATGAACATCATCATTTCTATCATCACTATTAGGTCATTCATTGTGGGGAAAAAAAAAGTCAATCTCCATGGAAGAAAATGATGAATGGATGGGTGGGTGGATGAATGTATAGACAGCAAAGGAGGCCTCTAGTCCAACATCTAGGCTAGTAGCCCATGATGGTGAATAGAGTGCTGGATTTGGAACCTGAAGACTTAGATTCAAATCCTGTCACAACCGCTATTAACCATTTGATCTTGAACAATCATTTATGTCCAATCATCATTAATTTATTCATCTGTAAAATGGAGATAATACTTGTATTACCAACCTGGTAGAACTGTCAGGAAAGTGCTTTGCAAACAGTAAAATATTTTATAAATCAGGCTATTGTCAATATTATTATTGCTATTTCTCTGCTGGTTGTACAATATTTAGCTCCTCTTAGGATATGGATTTTTTTAAAAAGAGGCTATTAAAATAGTGTTATTGGGAAAGTACAACTTGCTTTTTAAGATTTCATCCTTCTCTTTTTTACTGCCCCCTTCAACCTTCCACTGTCCTCACAGCATATCTGGGAGTACTCCAGATGTTTAGTCATCAAATGTTGGGGTGCTGCAGAAATCCCCAACAGTTGGGTTTTTACTACCAATCTCTGCTGCATTGCCCAGCTCACCTAGAATAGTGCTGGTGGAAAAGAGGGGCTGATGGGGCATTGGCACAGTGTGGTCAGGGATTTCAGTGCCTCCCCCACCCCCAAGACCGTAAATAACTCCCTTTACTGGCTCAATGCTGCTAACGTGGAAATTAAATTTGCAGCCTGTATTTTAAATCCTATATATTGTTTGGCTTAAGCTGAGCTTTCTCCAGCCTGATAAACAGGGTATTTTAATAACATTCACAGCATGACAAAGTGTTGGAAGAAAATATACATCCCCATCCTGATACTGGATTTCCCCTGGCAATGCAGAGATAGGATCTGGTTCGTAGTTACTTCCCAGGGAGTGACTAATGCTCACATATAAAGACATTCTGCCTTGGGCTCCCACAGAGAGAAGTAGTGGGGGGACTGCAGGGGTTGGGCTGAAAAGGATTCTTTAGTGAGTTGAGGGGTACAGATGGAAGCGTTTGAGAGCTTACTTCTAGAAACCTGTCACAAGAGTAGAGTTCGTAGTGCCAAGGCTGAAGGACTGAATCGTGCTTGCTGGCTTGGGAAACTCCTCTTTGCTTCATATGGCAAACAGCAGGAGGGCATAGAGGCAAGCAGGTTGTAAATGAGTTCAGCTAGAAAGGGTTTCAAATCTTGGTTCTGCAGTTGACCATGTGTGTGATCTTTGACTTCTCCAAGCTTCCTCAGGCTTCTTCTGTGAAATGGGGATAATAGCAGATGGGCTACCTTCTTTCCTGGGATGATTGTGAAGCAGGTTCTTTGGAACCCTTCAAGAGCTAGATAAATGAGTTGATATTGCCAAGTCAGACTCCCCCATGTCTAATTACATACAAAAAGAAAGGGAGTGCAAGCAATATTACACAATCAATCAAGTGTCATCAAATCTGGAATAAGGGATCCCTCCTCCAGCTTTGCCCTCTGAAGCCTCCTGGGACTCCGAGAAGAATGGAGTTTGAATAATCTCTGCTGTAAATGCAAACATCAAAGGAGCTCTGCCAACAACTCGTTAGCTACCTGTGTGACCACAGGCAAATCACTTAGGTACTTAACAATTCTAGGTTTCATTTCCTCATCTGTATTTTGGAAGGACTGTGAGGGGGAGGAAAGTGGACTAGATTACCTCTAGCATCCCTTCCCATTCTATCAGTGAATTGGAAATCTATTTCTCTCTGATGTCTCATGCCTCTGAAAGAGAAGCAAGTACTTTGTAAAGAGGATTGGGTCCTATGAGTCCAGAGGCCTGGGCTCTTCTCTTGGCTTTGACATACACTTGCTTTGTGACCTGAGGCAAGTCATTTACCATCTCCTGGCATCAATTTCTTGAATCATTTGGGTTCTCAAAGGCTCTAAAAATCCTAAATGCCAAGTCAGCCTTATACCACCCAGGCTTCTGTTGCTGACAGTGACATTAAGGGACCTGGGATATGATGGGCTTTACCTTTTTGATGGCAACTTCAAAGGATAGAGAAATAATATGACATAATGGTCATGGATGGTAGGAAATCAGGATTTTGAAGTCAGAGCAGATGGAACTGAATTGTGATTCTGTAACTTACATGACTTTACGTGACCTTGGACAAATCAGTTTCCATTTTGGGCTTCTGTTTCCTTTTCTGCAAAACAGGGAAATCGAACTAGATAATCTCTTAATCCTATCATCATATGAAAAAAAGGGGCATATAATATATAGGACATGCAATAATATGGGACAAGAAAGCAGAAATATATAATGAAACATGACACTGGTCTCCTTGCTGTTCCTCTAACACAGAACTCCATCTCCTGGCTCTGATTATTTTCACTGATGCTCCTCATACCTGGGACTCTCTGCTTCCTCATCTCTACCTCCTGGCTTCCTTCAAGTTGCAGCCAAAGCCTTGCCTGCAGGAAGCCTTTCCTGGACCTTCCTTTTGAGATTTGTGCTGTTTATATGTTGTTTGTACCTACTTATCTGCATGTTATCTCCCATATTAGACTGTGAGGTCCTGGGGCTGGTTTTTTGTTGTTGTTTTGTTTTGTTTTTGATTTTTGTGTATTTCTCTTTTCTTGATTAGTGCCCTATCATCATGCCCTCCTCGCAAAATGGTTCCTGGTATCCAGCATACCTGTGCCCAAATGTCAGCCAATCCATATCCATCCCTATCTATTTGGGTCTTTATTCTCTAGTCTGCTAGAGGCAATGTTTGGAATATAATGAATACTTAATAAATGTGTGTTGACTGACTGGCTGATGAGTAGTTAAATGAGTCACTACCTTTTCTCTCCCTAAATCCTGAGGGAGGGAAAAAACAGGGCACAATAATTCAGTGTTAAAAACAAAACAAAACATATTTTCCTATCATTTCAAGACTGCCTCAAATTGATAACTTCAGTCTCTGACAGTTTCCCCTCACCTCTCCTAAATCTTCTCCATTATAGCTTTGGTCTTGTAAGGACGCTGGTGTCCTGTGGGCTCCAAGGAAGAGCTTCATGCCCATATATAGACTTGAAGTCATTCGCTTGATCTTTCTGTGTAATAGAATTCAAGACTGCCACATATGGTTGTACAAATGGTTGTCTCCCTCATTCAAATTTAAGCTCCCTACAAGTGGAGATTTTTTTTTTCATTCTTTGTACTGTTATCTCCAGCACCTAATACAGTGCCTGGAACATAACGCGTGCTTAATAAATGTCCTTGTGTGTGATATACATAGATGTAGCTAGACTACTTAGTGGATAGAGTACTGGACTTGGAATACAGGCAGGCCCTGTGTTCAAACCCTATCTTGCACAAGGTCACAATGTGATTGGGGGCACACCACTAAACCAGTCTATGCCTCCGTTTCCTCTTGTGTAAAATGGAGATAATGACAGTACCTCCATCAAATGATCACTGTGAGACTCAAATAAAACAGCATATGAGAGTATTTGGAGAACTTTTAAAATGTTATATACCTATGAAGCTTGAAGTATCATCACCATCATCATCAGAGCGCCTCTGCCCTAATTGTAAAATTGGCTTTGGTGTCTTACCTCTCCTTCCTGCATCCCCTCTCCTGCTTTTCTCCTCCCATCTAAGATGTCTAGCACTTTCTCCACCACCACCCCCAATCCTTAATACAACCCAACACAATTCCTGCTCCACCCTTACTAGTCCATATTCCTCCTTTACTGCATCCCACCCCCAGGGTCTTCCTTCTTGCCTGTGTAGGGTCATAAACACAGAAAAAGTAAAATGCCAGAGTCGGAGGGATTTGTAAGCATAAAACATAGAATATTAGAGTTGCAAGGACTTCAGAAATCATTTTTCTTACCTCTATTTCTGCACCTGATTTCTTTTGACACCTTCACAGCACAAGTGCTAGGTACATGGTAAGCACTCAAAAAATTTGAACTTGTCAACTTGAACTAAATTGATTTTATTGGAGGAGATGGATTAAGATGGGACTTCAGAGGTCATCAGGTCCAGTTTCCTCATTTTAGAGAAGAGTCAATTGAAGCTGTCACAATTGGCAACAGGAAATTTGGGAACCTAGAAAATTTTATTTTTAACAAAAGAGGCAAGCCAGATAGTAATGCTAAAAGCAACAGGTCTCTATTACATACGTATTTTTGAAAATTTAATGCATTTGTCATTGCATCATTGTCCTTTGTCATTGCATGAGGGTCTTCCCCCCCCCCCCCATTCCCCTCCAGACTGAACCTTCACTTGTGACAAAGAAAAACAATTAAGCACAAGCATCCAGTGCTGTGACTGCATTTGATAGTCTATTCGGTATTCTGTCCTGATGACTCCTGCCTCCCTGCTGTGAGAGAGGAGGTGTGCTTCATTATCTCTTCTCTAGGACTTTCATTGGTTTTTCAATTACTTCCTTTTAGTGATCGTTTCATTTACATTGTTACAATCCCTGTGAATATGGCACCCTTGGTTTTGCTTTTATTTATTTCTTCTTTACTTCAGTCCATACAAATCTTCCTAAGTTTCTCTGAGTTACTCATCTTGGTAATTTCTTTATGAAAAATAATTTATCCTTTACATTCATATGTCATAGTTGTTGTTTGTTTTCAGTCATACTCCAGTTGATGGGAATTCACTGTTTCCAATTCTGGGCCACCACAAAGTGGGGCTGCTATGAATATTTAGGTACATATTGTACTTTTATTTCTGTTTTTGAATCTTTCCAATAGGTGTGATGTAACAGGTTCATTGGGTCAAAGGGCATCTATGGACGACTTAATCTTTTTTTTTCATAATTTCAAACTGGAATCCAAAATGGTGGGACTACCTCATGCTCCAAGTGACAGTGTATTAGCGAGCTGGTGTTTCCACAGTCCTTCCAACATTGTCTATTCTTAGTGCTCGTAGTCTTTACCAATTTTAATGCTGAGAAGTAAAGCCTCAAAGTTGTTTTATTTTAGATTTTTCTTATTATTTGGCTTTTGGAACATGCTTTCATTCCATCACTTATAGTTTTCAATTCATCTTTGGAAAACTGTTCATAGGCCAGCGCGGAGTCAAGATGGCGACATAGAAGCAGGAGAACTCCATGAGCTCCCCCCATAATCACCTCAAATACCTATAAAATATGACTCTAAACAAATTTTAGAGCTCTAGAACCCACAAAATGACAGAGAAACAAGGCTCCTGATGAAGGCAGCCTGGCAGGTGGACAGGAAGGGTTCATTGCAACATGCTCAGAGTTGAAACCAGCCCAGCCTGAAACAGGGACTGTAACCCCAGGGTGGCCAGGACAAGCTGGGGCTGGAGCACTCTGGAGACTGGATCACCAGCAGCTGTAGCAGTTTGCAGAATTATCAACCCATAAGAGCCAAGGACAAAGTGAAAGGTCAGTGGAACTCAGCTAAATTTGGGGGAAAGGAGTGGGTCCAGTTGTCTGCCCCCAGGGCAAATAAACAGCAGAAGCATGGCCCTGCAGCTGCCTCCACATGGCTGCTTCGGAGCTCCCGGCCTGCAGATTGCAGGGAGACCAAGTGATCATTCAGAGGCTAAGTGCTCTCACCTTAACCTGCCTGGATCAGGATTGTGGTCTTGGGTGGTGGTCCTGAGGTGTGTGACCAGTGAGCCAAAGCTGGTGGGGGCTGCAGAGACGACAGCCTCCTAACAGCTCCAGCAGCTGTGAAAACCCCAGCAATTTGGGACAAAGCGTTCCCCTCTGAAAGCAGAGTTCTACTGAGCCCAAAACTCAAGCAATTGACTGGCAACATGAACAGGCAAAGGAAGCAATGCTAGCTTAGCAATCCAACTTCAGATTCCTTTTTTGGGGACAAAAGGGATCAAAGCATGAAGTGGGAGGCAGACAACACAGTCAGAATTTCTGCACCAAAAGCTTCCATGAAAAATGTAAATTGGTTACAAGCCACAGAGGAGCTTAAGAAGGATTTTGAAAACCAAATAAGAGAAGTTGAGGAAAAATTGGGAAGAGAAATAAGAATGATGCAAGAAAATCACGAAAAGAGAGTCAACAATCTGACTGAAGAAAATAATAACTTAAAAAATAGATTAACTCAAATTGCAAAAGAGGCCCAAAAAACCAATGAGAAGAAGAATGCCTTAAAAAGCCGAATCTGCCAGATGGAAAAACAATCTCAAAAGCTCACTGAGGAGAATAATTCCTTCAGAATTAGAGTGGAGCAAATGGAAGCTAATGACTTTATGAGAAATCAAGATACTATTAAACAGATCCAAACAAATGAAAAAATAGAAGGCAATGTGAAATATCTCCTTGAAAAAAACCACTGACCCAGAAAATAGATCCAGGAGAGGCAATTTAAAAATTATTGGACAACCTGAAAGCCATGATCAAAAAAAGAACCTAAAAAGCATTCTTCAAGAAATTCTCAAGGAAAATTGCCCTGATATTTTAGAACCAGAGGGCAAAATAAAACTTGAAAGAATTCACCAATCACCTCTTGACAAAGCTCCCAAAAAGAAAATTCCTAGGAATGTTATAGCCAGTTCTGGAGTCCCCAGATCAAGGAGAAAATATTATAAGCTGCCAAGAAGAAACAATTT
>JAQQSV010009395.1:0-13536 GCA_028646515.1 Pseudochirops corinnae | reverse complement strand
ATATAGGTAGATAGATAGATAGATAGATAGATAGATAGATAGATAGATAGATACACATTCATAACATTTGATTATGGAACTCCAGATTCCAGATTCTTTCTCCTCCTCCCTCACCACCCGTCCCCACTGGAAGGACAAGCACTCACAATGTATTAGAATAAAAGAGTGAACTCATTGTAGAAACAGGAAGGCTTTATGAGATGATTAAGCTGGAAAGAAGAATGTTAGATAAAGCTCTGAATAAAATAGATGGTTAGTTTATCAAGAATTGTACATCTCACATCAATTCCAATATAGCATCTGGGGAGTACCCCCAACTCATACGTGCATCAGCAGGGCTATCCTTGGTTCACAGTACTATATGGGTCCTTAGACTATCAAAACCAAAGCTCATAATGTCCATCAATATGTTTAACTTTCTGTCCATCAATATGTTTAACTTTCCTAGTCAGGGAGAGGAGAGCAATCTAATAGAATATGGACCAGATGCCCTTTACTATCCTCCTTGCTTTCCTACTGATACACTCCAGTTCATCAATTCTTAAACGAAGACCCACTATGCAGGCAAAAATTCCTTGCCCTAGGTTCTAAGCTCTCTTCTGGACAGTTTAGGACCACTTTTGATATCTCCTTCCTATGGCTCTACTCTTGGACCATCTCCACCCCACTAGAAACTTGAACTCTACCCTGGGCTCTAATAGGAGAACCTTTCACCTTACTTTCTGGGAACCAAGCCTCTGCTGTACTACCACTGCTTGCAGTCTCTTCACCATACTCCTCTTTCTTTTATCCCTCTATGTACTATCTTCTTCCATTAGAAAATAAGCTTCTTTATGGTGACGACCATCTTGTTTGCATTTATTTGTATCCTCAGAACTTAGCATAATGTCTGGCGTATAGTTAGGACTTAATAAATGTTTTATCTATCTATCCATTCTAATCAACACTTATTAAGTGCCCACTATGAGCCAGCCACTGTGCTAAGTGTTGGGGATATAATCAATAATAATAAAAATAAGAAAGATAGTCCCTGTCCTCAAGAAGCTTACAATCTAAAAGGTGAAGGGAACACACAAAAGGAGGCAAGAAAGTAGTTGGGGGAACACTATGGGGTGCCTGGCTGGGGGTATCTTGTTCTGTGAAGTTGAAACTAGGCAGAGCAGTAGATGCAAAATCAAGTAAGCAACTTCCTGCCCTTTGTAAAGGAAGGCAATGGGAGGAGTTTCAATTAGAGGCTGGGGGAGGTGGTGTCAAGTAAGACTTGTGTTAGCAGCTTAGTGGTAAATTTAGAAGAGCTTAGCCTTAGAGATGAAACCAGATAGAGCAGTGGATGCAAAGTAGATCTGTCTGTCTGTCTGTCTGCCTGTCTATCTGCATATCTGTATAACTTATCTATCTGCCTCTCTCTGTATTTGTCTCTCTCTGTCTCTGTCTCTCTGTCTCAAATAGCTTGTCCCTTAGATTTAATTCTATTTTTCATACTGTTTCTTTGATTCCCATTATGTGGATCTCTGTCAGATACCACTCTAACTGAGGGCTAGTAACTCTGTGTAGTTCTCTGTTTTTCAGTACCTAAACAAGACCTAGTCATCAGTCACGTAGAGGATTATGGGATTTGAGGCTCCCCAGTCCCTTAATTCCAAATTTTTCTTTTCTTCCATGTAAAAGAGTGGGAGGGGAAAAAGGCCCTGGAGGAAACCTATACCTGGAGACAAAGTTAATATCCTTCTTCTGCCTAGTTACGTTCCTGACTTTGTATATACTTACATACATACATATATATGGTTGGCAATGTGTCTTTAGACTTTTGCATCCACTCTTATAACAAGTTCTATTTTCAAAGTTACACCTGGAATAATCTAGTTAATTTTCAAGTTGATATAGTTGAGCAGTGTTAGCACTGGCATATTCTTAGAAAGTATTTTTGACTCAAATCCTATGGAAAAAAGCATACATGAACTTATGAATTACCTTCAGATATTAAAATTCAGATCGAATGTTCTGTTACATTTACTGGAAGATGGGAAAATCACAGGGTTTGGAATTACTGGCAAAATCCTATTTGAAATTTTCAATCACCATTCTCAGTTATTTTATCTATAAAAGGAAAATAATAATTGTTCTACATATCTTCCAAGACTATAATGGAGATTAAATGAATTTGGAGAATGAGTGAAAAAGCATTTATTAAGCCCTTATTATGGGTCAGGCATTGTCTTAAGCATTAGGATATAAATACAAGAGTGCAAAAAAGTTCTTGCCTTCAAGAGGCTCCATTCTAATGGGAGAATATAGAATAAACAGGGAGTCAGAAAGGGATAGGTGAGTTATAGGCAGGGCAGCAGACACTGAGAAAGGATCTAGAAATGACATGGAGACTGGGTGACTGTCAAGGTCTTTGTGAACTTTAAAGTATGATATATAGATGAACTATTTTTAATCTTTATAACATCTGTAATGATATGAATTTTTTTTTTCAGATTCAAGGACGCATCATTTAGTAGAAAGTATTGGACTTTAAATCTGGAGTAACCTGGGTTCAAATCCCAGCTCTGATATTTATTAGCTAGTTAAACATGGCATATGCCACCAAAATTCTTAGAGTTTCCTCATCTTTATCATTTCCTTTAATGACATATTTATCATTACTTACCTTGCAGAATTGTCATAGGAATCAAATGAGATAAGATGTATATAAGGCACTATAAAATGTCAGTTATTATTTTGAAAATAATATTGCAGAAGCATTGTTTTACATTTCATTCATTTGTAATTTGTGATAATTTGAATAGTACGTATAATATTACTAAGACAAAGTTCAGCGTCAGAAAAAGAGAACAAGGGGATAGTGGAGATCCTAGAAAGATTCTCACGAGAGCTTTAATGGGTAGATAGGAATTGTTTGTAATTATCAGATACTTTGTAATCAAACTGATGTTTACCTCTGTATTCTTCATAGGGTGAGGAAGTAGAGGAAATATTTGTTACCTTAAATGAATAGTGAAAATAGGATTATAATATTTAGGATAATATTGTGTCTAAGAATCAAGACAAAGAAACTGTTTCCAGACAGCTTTTTTCCTTCCTATTTCCGAATATGCAGCTGCCTGCCTGCTGTACTAGCCAGTTTTGAAACAGCCTCGTGTATGTAAACAATTAGGATTTTAATTGCAAATGCTTCTTATTTATTCTTTGTAGGAGGAAATTAAGGCAAGTATTAAGGGTACCTCCTCCAGACACTTGAAAATAATCAAACTGCTTTTCTCTAAAAATATTTCTTAATTCAGGCTTTTCACCAATTCCAGCAAATTTTCCCTCCTTTTGTTCTAATAAATGCTTGTAATATTCTGTAGGTTTAGAAAATAATATGTTGTCACTTATTTGAGAATTTTACATATCAGGCAAAAAGACCTGCAAATTAAAAAAAATAAAATAAAACAGTCACCCATCAATTTCCAAGCTTGTCAAAAACTGGAATGTGATGTTGTATCAATGGCCATAACTTGAAACTTAGGTGTAGTAACTACATCTGACATGAAAAGAGGGAGCAGGCTGGACCAGGCTGCCATTTTAATGAAGAACAAGCACAATTACTGTACCATTACCACACCAACTGACAGCTCCGAAATGAATGAGCAGAAATAGACCTCACAGCAGCTTCAAAAAGCTCAAAAGCAGGACCTTAATAGCAGATGAGAGGATTTTTTATTTTCCTAGAACAGAGCATGACTCTAACAGAATTAGGTATTTTTCATTCCACCACAGAAGGCTCATTGATTCATGCAAGACTTTGTACAAGTACTATTACAAGAACATTTGGGAAATGAGATATATAATCAAAATAAAAACTAATCATTTAATAGTTATTAACTAACAGCATTCTTTTTGTTGTTGTTGTTGATTCTCCCCCCCCCCCAACAGTGTTGAGGGTACAGAAGGTACTCCTTGAATTTTAAGTTTATATTCAATCATGGTAGAGAAACATGTCTCTGTTAAAATTTTTTCATGATTTGGTAAAATGGTTTATAACTGGAAGAATAATGCCACAACTATGATATAGTATTTATTGCTTCTCCATTCTTGTAACAATTGTGTCAACTTAATTTAACTAATATAACCCCTACCCTATCCCCAAATTGATATAGGATTCTCTCTCCTTATTGGTGTAGATGAATATCCTACTTTGCAGGGCAAAATTGAGAATAGGCAAGAAAACTCTAGCCTTTGCCAGTCCCTTTTGAGACTCTTTGGGGCCAATCCCACTTCAGGACTCTTCAAGTTTAGAGTTGTTTTGAGAGCTTTAAGGAAAAAGATAAAAGAGCCTCATTGCATTTCAGGTTGCTAGAGGAAAGAACTCAGGGAAAACATGAGAGGAGCAGGTAGTTCTCATCATTTCTCTATATCCAGTTTGCTACTTTAGAGACATTGGGGAGTTTTTTCTTGGAAGAGATCAAGGACCTCTCGGTTGCACTGAGTTATCTCATCGTCAGTGGGGTAGAGAACTTCTTTCCTCTGTATTTTCTGATATATATTCTCCTACGTATACCTTTTCTGATTTCTCTTTTGCTATGCTTTGGAAAAATGTGTTTCTTTGCTGTTTGATAGGTGTGTTTATTATGAAACTAATGGGAACAGAATCAAACCATGGATACAGAGCCCGGGGTGCCCTTCCCCCAAGAAATGACAAAGTGATCAGATGTTAGCTCAAACCCAATCATATCCTCCAGACAAGCAAAATCTAAAGGTGCAGATAGGTATGCTTTTTGTCCCATAACCCCTCTCTCTGAGGAGATCAGAAAGGATTCCAGTCCCAACTTCCTGCTTCCTCTGCTGTCAGAAATTAAAATCTCCCTTGCAAAAGAGTCAGGGAAGAAGAGGCTAGAGATGTCTATTCTGCCTCCCATCAAGTCATACAATGACAGATTTCACTACACATAAGCCCTCTACATATGGTGCCCTCAATACACATGGGGGGCCCACACTCTTCTTACAATAATATTTATCAAGTCCCTAATCTGGTGCAATGCACTGGGAATACAGATAGACCCAACAGTCCATGCTCTCAAAGAGTTTGTAGTGTGATCAGAGGAGGAAGTCAAGGATTATAATACATGTCAGAATGTGGCTAACATCAAGGAGATGTAGCAAGAAAGTGATATGGGAAATTGGAGGAAGAAGCAATCACGTTCAGGTAGGAAATAGGAGAGTTTTCAAAGAGGAGGGTAGCATCTGATTTGGGCATGGAAGAGAGAGATGTTTGAACAGATGGATATGGGAGAGAGTAGAGGGAATTCATACCAAGCATGACCAAAGAGACAGAGACAATAGAGTGAGGTCCTTTCCCTGGGATCTTCCTTTGAATTGCAAATACTCTTGGAAGTACTGAAACATGAAATACTAACACCTTAGTGCAAATTAATTTTTAGTAGACCATTTTCTTCTTTCAAGGGAGATATACGAGAGACCCTGTGATAGGAGAGGAGGCACTTAAAGGAAGAATAAGCGGGTGAGGAGGCACGTATTGGGGGATGGAGTTAGGAGTAGCTTAGACAATAGAGCGTTATTGTTTATTTATTTCGATTTAATATTTATTTCATATTTCTTCTCAAAAATCCCCAAATCTAAGTCATTGTTCTATTCCTTATAAAACTCCAGTCATGGTTTTCCTTATAATATTAGGCTTCCAATATAGAACACAGACTTTCCAATTTGCTTCCATACTTGAGTTTTCTAATCATAAATTACCCTATTTATAACTGAACTTTGTCCAAGTGTAGTTGTCAGCTTTGCACTTGATGGAAGAAGTTAGATAGCCAACAATAAAAAATGGCTCAGGGGTAGATCAAAACTTTGTCTTAGAGATTGAATGAACCACATCTGTGATGTGATTGAGCTTTATCAGTCCAGTGACCAAGAGCCTCAAGGGTTATTCTAATCTCCCATTTTACAGCTCAAGTATACCAATACAGTGCTGCAAAGGGAGCTGCCAGGAATTATTTCACAAAGAAACTATCCTGATACCTTGTTTGGCCATACAAATACATACATACATACATATATATGTATATATATATATATACACATATGACAAAAAACCATAAATATGCTTAAACTAATTCTATCAGTAATAATAAATGTTATTTATGGGGTACCTGCTATCTGTAGAGTATTATGTTGGGAATGAAAGAGGTTTACAAAAGTTAGAGAGGGGCCCTTTTTCTTATGAAGATGTATATAAGCATGATTCTCCAAATGTGGACAGGTCCAGCTGGCTTAGGACCAGGCTAAATTAATGAAGAAAGTCTCATTAGAAAATGAGTCATTAATTGTTAATTTTTTTTATCACTTTAGCAAATTATGAAAGAAATTTTTTAAAAATACAAAATAGAGCTCTGTCTTATTCAGACCCTCTTCTACCTTCTCCTCTTTTTTTTAAATTGATTTGTTTATTTACTTTTGGTTTACAAGATTCAGTTCCAGACTCCCTTGAGTTTCAAGTTTTCTCCCCTCCCTTCCATGGCAGCATGCAGTCAAATATAGAATCTGCAAATACTTTCACACTGGACACTAGTCTGGTTGTATAGTCTGTTCTACTTTCAAAGTGAGGAGGCCAGAGTAGCACAAAAGGACCAGAGGAGGCTAAGACTAAGTAAATATTTAAGACTATACATGCTGAAATAGATGCATGCTTGTGAATAGACAAATTTCCATCCTCATTCTGCTTATCATGAATAACTGCCATGTAATCAGATAATCAGAAAGACAAAATAATTAAATTTGTCCAGTAGTCTTGGAAGAAAGGTCAGTTTTAAGGAAAGGGGAAACAGGCACTGATTTAATGAAACCAGGTGTTACCTATGAATATTGATGTCTGAGATGATGACTTGGAGCCAGAACAACAACAACAGTATATAACAACAACAAAAAGAACATACTGCCAAGCAGGTTTGCCTAGCTCATGAGGGGAGCACAAGCCAGAGTATAGAGAATAATTTTGATTGAAAAAGTAACTTCAACATTTTAAATCACTGGAAGGAACAACAAGTAAAGTATACGTGTGCTTTTGTGTGCTTGCATGTGTGTGTGTGCGTGTGTGTGTATACATCTGTGTTGTTCAGTCGTTTCCAGTTGTGTCCAACTCTGTGACCCCATTCTGGGTTTTCTTGTTAAAAAACTGGCATGGTTTGCCATTTCTTTCTCCAGATCATTTTATAGATGAAGAAACTGAGGCAAACAGGGATAAATGACTTGCCCAGAGTCACACAAGTAGTACGTGTCTGAGGCTGAATTTGCATTCAGGTCTTCTGGACTCCTGGCCCAGGGCTCTATCTACTCTGCCATCTAGATGACACCTCCCACCTCCACCCTCCACCCCTGTATAAAATGCATATATGTAAACCCAGAAACATAACAAATGTTTCTATGATTGTTATATTTGGACCTATGTTTATATGCATGTATACACAGACATCGATGTGTATATATATTCATAAACACACACATGCATGGTCTAGCTATGAGTACATAATGTTATTTCTACACTTTAACATTCCAGGTTAACTTAACATTTTTTAGTTTTGTCTTTGTGTTTTGTTAAACTATTCAGTAAGAGAATCATTATTTTCCCCCCTTATTTACTATTTTTCAGTTGTGTTAAATTGTTTGTATTAGGCTGAAACCTTGACAGTCTGCAGTAATTTTTAAAAAATGCACTGTGGCTAGGTCATGTGAAACTGTCTTACTCTTTTTTTTATTTTAATCTCCTGAGTTGTGGGAACATAGCTTAGCAAAGTGTATAAAAGCAGCAAAGCAGGCATTTTAGATTTCCGTTAGTCTTCCAAGGAAAAACTGCGAGTAAACTGGAATACAACACAGAGAGATTATACAGTGAAATGCCTTTGCAAACTAGGACTTAAAGAACTGGAAATTTTATTATTATTTTTCACAGTTAAAATGTAAATAGACAAGTTCCTATGTTTCCCTGTTATAAAAATGAATTGTTAGATTTTTCCCTTTAGGTAAGGCCACAGGGTGACAGCTATGCATATTTCTATAAGTTGACTCTTCTGGCTCTACTAGCAAAGGAAAAGATACAATATTCTTAAGTCCAAAATTTTTAAATGTGTCATTTTCTCCTCAAACACGTTTTTGCATTTCTCTCTCTTATGTTTGTACACATATATGCATATATAAACATATATTAAAATATCTTTATCTTTATGAATAAACCTATTTATGTATGATCTATAGCAATCTCTCAAAAATGGAAATTTCAAGTACATCAGGTTATTTGCAAAAAGAGAGGATTTACCTAGATGTTCCACAAGATCCCCATCAGTTCTAAAGTTCAGTAGTTACATATGTTAGATGTCTATAATTTTTACCTCTGTATACAAATAAAATATTAGCAACTATTAAATATTTAAAGTGCTTTGCTACAGAAAGAACTTATTATAACCTTCCAGTCTCATTGATTATGCCTATTATAACATTTTCAACTTACACATACACATGCCCCACTCATAATTTTTATTATCCTCTTCTGTAAATTTTTGTAAAGGATTTTGAATTCTGAACAAGTATTGTCACCAGCTGCCATGTCTCTCTACTTGGTGAGTAAATCATGTATTTTTTGAGTAATGCACTTTTGGCCTCCTCCTTTTGGCCATCTTTTACAGGAGTAGTAAAAATGATCATTTCACGTGTTTTTTGAAGTTAATAGTTTATTTTTATTAAGTGGGTCAGGATGGAGTCAGTTTCACATAGTATCTGATCAGTTATTATCCTTTCTTCTAATTTTGACCATTGTTTTAACCAGTCAACAATATAATTGCACAAAGGCAGCTAATCCTGAAATGCCTATGTCAGTAACCTCTCTCCATCTCTTTCTCTCTCTCTTTCTCTCTGTACACACATTATGTGTGGATTTATTTATGTGCTGTTATTTGTCTTGGCACATGGTATTCATAGTGTCTTCCAACTCTTTTCTTAAAGAAAGTGTCAATAATACACAGGTGTGACACTTCAAAGTAATTAAAAGATTTTAATCACTCTCATTTTTAACCTTTAATTCTATTTTACAACATATGTTTCAACCTGTACGTACTGTACCTACGTTCACATTGAAGTCACCCAGTATAAGGTACAGGTTTTCTGGACTTAGAAAGTCGTGTCGCTTTCTTTTTAGAATTTCTATATTTTTTAATACTCTATAGCTAAAAAGGGGGGAAACAATACCTGTCTGGGAGATATCTGATCCCCAAAGTAGCTACCATTGTCATGAGAATGTGTTCTATGAAGCCTGGATTCCTTTTAGATGATAAAGTTTCCTAGGTTGAACATTGTCAAGCAGGAAATAATATAAATAACATACAATATCTCCTTTGGCCCACCACTGCTTGAAGGTCAAGTATGTTATGTATTACCACTTCCTCAAAGTTCTTCTGTGTTTTTAAGAGAAGCCAGGGAGGAGGAGTGTCCAATCCAAATCTCTTCAATTGGCTCTGGTTCCCACCTATTTCCTCAGTTTTAGGGGTCCTTTGTAGCTCAGTCAATCGATCAGTTAAAAATTGGATTAACTTTTACAAAGGAATGTTCTTTCATTGTTTGGATTTTGATGGCTCAGAGTGTAAAGAGCAATTATTTTCTGTTCTGGCCAGAAACTCTGAGGGTCTTCCCCTCCCTAATCGATTCTTTTGAGAAGGCAAACAAGGCCATCTTTTGCCTCAATTCTTACCTAGCCTTTAACGACTGAGTGGGTATTGCCTCAGACAAACTGAGACCTGGGAAAAACCTTAGCTTAAAAAGATCAAGGTCTCCCACTGTATCTGGAGACATCACCAGTCATCTTGACTGATGTTTTGCCACTGGATTCCAGTGATCCTGGAGGAGAGAGTGAGGCTGATGACTGCACAACTCTGCCTTACTGAAATCCAACTCACTTGCAAGTCAAGATATCACCCTGCTGATGTCATTATATCTTCAAAGATATAATAATTACAAATATATGAACATGCCCCACCCACCAGAGTCCCCAGGCCCATAACACCTGAAGGAAATAACCCTCTTGGCACTCTAGACTCCTAGTCTCTGGGGTCAGGAAGGAAATTAGGTCCATAATTTAGCTCAGTTCCAATATACAACAACCCCACCAAATTTGAAACCCAAAGTCCACTCTGGACACCATGGTTTTTCAGAGCTTCCCTATGAGGGCGAGCTGTAACATCCTACTCTGAGATTACCAGTCTCTATTCAGCATTTGAGAATTCCACTGCCTAAACCTAGAAATGGAAAAAGACCAGAATAAATCGCTAATCCCATTTCTCAGGGCCTTGGGACCTAAGAGAGGTGGAAAATTTTTACTGTCCTTCCCCTCAATCAGATCAGTTCATGGTGCTTATGCTGTGGGTGAATAGGATCTTCACTCTTTCTGGATGCAAATGGAAAGAGAGAAAGATTGTCTGATCTGGTCATTTTAAAAATGCTACCTGTTCCAGCTACATAGGTGAGGGAAAGTGGCTTTTCCCACCCATGTGGTAGAGGAACACAGAATGTCTTCTCCCAGAAGCAGGGTTTTTCCACCTTCCGTGCTCTAAGCTTGTGTAGCAAAGTTCAGGGTTACACAAAACTGCCCCGAGCTTCTGGGGGAAGAAAAAAGGCCAAGTATCAATCAAAAGAATACATACTTTAAGAACATACTTCAGATTCCAAGACAGATAGTGGAATGGAAACCTACATCTCATAGCTTTCAATGTCAATGGACTTGACAGCCTAAATAAAATAAGATGGGGTAGACTGGATAAGATAACAAAAATCCTGCAATACGTTGGTTCCAAATACATACGCAAACACATACACATACATGCATATGCTCACACACACATATTTCACTAAAGAAATAGAGTTACATAAAGAATCAAAATGAAATGTTGAAACAAAATTTACTAAGCATCAGGTGCTTAGTAAAAAATAAGCAAGCCTTGCAATTATACTTTCAGAAAACGTGAAAATAAAAATTCACAATATCTATGAACAAGAAAATTACATTATGCTTAAAGGAACATAGACAACAAACCAATATTATTAAATCTATAAACACCAAAATGGCATAGCACCTAAATTCATTAAAGAAAAGTTAACAGACTTGTAAAAAAAATTTCATAGTGACACAATAATACTTGAAGAGTTTAACGTTCCTCTTTCATACCTTAGACAAATCTAACAGAAAGATAAATGTGAGGAAAATTAGAGAACTGAACAAACTATGGGAGGATTTAGAGCAAATACGTTGATGAAATTTTCTGAATAAGACTAGCACCACCTAGCACTTTTAAATAAATATACCAAGTATATGAGTACAAAGAATTGAAAATAGATGTAGATAACAGAATTTTTGCAGACCATAATATTATAAAAATAGTCATCAATTCAGTCAGTTAGTCAATTCACACTTAGAATCTAGTAGGCACTGCACTAGATGCTGATAAACTTGTAAAAGAAAGATGGTCTCTGTCCAAAAGGCACTTCTCACTGGACGGGGAGGGGAGACAATACACAAAAGGGAGCTGAAAAGTGGGGAAAAGGAGGTACAAGCACTGGAACGTGATAGAGAAGTCCTAGGACTGGAGCCAGGAGGGAAATGGAGAGGTGTCTGCCCTAGGCCACTTTTTAAAATGGAGGTCTGGGGAGGAGCTTATCACTCTACCTATCATTCAAAGGGGCAGAGTGTACTGATGAGATGTGAGTGCCAAGGCTGGTATAATTTTGCAGGATGACAAGGTTCCTGCTGATGAGTTTCCTGTGTGTTTAGAGAAGTGCAGCTGGGTGGGAAACACAAGCAAAAGACAAGGAACTTAATGGAGACTTGATAATGGAATCCCAGTGTGTGGAAGAATGATTAATAACTATGTAAAAGATGAAGATGATAATGATGAGATAACACACTCAAAAGTTTTAGATGCAACTAAAGAAATTCTCAGAGGAATAAAAAAAAAAGGTGATTAAACATACGTTAAAAATAGAAAGAAAAAAAGAGGATTTATAAACTGAACATATAGTTTTAAAAATTAAGTGTCAACAAAAAATAAATCTCAAAAGAGCAAATATTGAAATTTAAGGGAAAAATGGATAAATTGGAAACCAAAAAGACTAAATGAAAAAACTGATTCTTTTTAAAGACTAGCAATATGAATAAAGGCTCTATTAATCTGATTAAAAAGTAAGAAGAAAATGAAATCAACAAAATAAAAAGTGAACAAGGTAAAATCATAATGAATTTAGAAGAAATAAAAAGAATGATCAAAAACCACTATATGCAGTTTCATGCCAACAAAACTCAAAATTCAGAAGAAACAAAGGAGTGTATATAAAAAAAAATCCAAATTAATACAATACCAAAATAGAGGTCATAAATAATTCAATCTTATGAAAATTAACTGAAAAGTTATAAAAGAACTGCCAAATGAAAAGTCCCCTTGTCCAGATGGATTCATAAAGGAATTAATAATTATATTAAAAAATTATTCTCAAAAATAGAAAAAGCACTCTATCAAGACAGTCCTTCCCTCAAGGAACTTTAGTCAAAAAGAGGAGATAAGAAAGATAAGTGGTGGCCAGGGAAGGCCACATTGGATCATAAAGTTACAGGGATGGTGAGTGATGGCATAGGGGAGCAGATTGGTGTATTCCATCCAGAAAGATCATAATTGATTTTATTTTATGTTTGTTTATTTTTAAATTAATCTTTTATTTATTTATTTTTAGTTTTCAACATTCATTTCCACAAGATTTTGAGTTACAAATTTTCTCCCCATCTTTCCCCTACCCCCATTCCAAGATAGCAAGCTCACTGAATACCCCTTCTCCCAATCTGCTCTCTCTTTTATCCTCCCCCATACTTCCCTAACTTTCACGCAGGGCAAGGTGGATTTCTGTACCCCAGTGCCTGTATATCTTATTTACCAGTTGCATGTAAAAAAACATTTTTTTTTAATATTTGTTTTTAAAACTTTGATTTCCAGATTCTTTCTCTTCTTCCTTCCTCACCCATCTCCACTGGGAAGACAAGCAATTCAATATAAGTTGTACAAGTGTAGTTGTGCAAAACGTTTCCATAGTAGTTATATTGTGAAAAACTAACTATATTTTCCTCCATCCTATCGCACCACCCACTTATCCTATTTTCTACTTTGACCCTGTCCCTTTTCAAAAGTGTTTGCTTCTAGCTATCCTCTTCCCCAATCTGCCTTCCCTTCTATTCTCCCCCCACTTATCCCCTTCTTCTCTACTTTCCTGTAGGGTAAGATACCAAATTGAGTGTATATTATTCCCTCCTTAAGCCAAATTCAATGAGAGTAAGGTTGACCCATTCCCTTTCACCTTCTTGCTCTTCCCCTCCATTGTAACAGTTTTCTCTTGCTTCTTTCATATGAGATAATTTATCCTATTTTACCTCTCCATTTCTCCTTCTCCTATTATATTCCTCTCTCACCTCTTGATTTTATTTTTTCAATGTCATCCCTTCCTATTCAACTGATC
>JAQQSV010009394.1:0-13536 GCA_028646515.1 Pseudochirops corinnae | reverse complement strand
CCAAACTATTGTACAATGTGAAAGTATTTGCAGATCCTATGCATGATTGCATGCCACCAGGGAGGGGGGGGAAGGGAGAGGAGAAAATCTGAAACTCAAGTGATTGTGGAACTGAATCTTGTAAATTAAAAGTAAATGAGTAAATTTAAAAAAATTAAAAAAAAAGAAACAAAAAGAAAAAAGTGCCTTCCCTCTCCTTCCCCTCCCCCCCCCCCAAAAAAAAGAAAAGAAAAACCTCACGGATGAAAGTATCTGCACTTGCAGGAAAAAATAAACAAACGATGAATGTAATGAGTCAAACATTATATGTTTTCTTTCATACACACACACGTACACACACACACACACACACATATATATATATATATATACATATATTAGTATATTTCTATAGTAACAGACAGCAAATGAGTTAATAGACCATAATTATCTCTCCAAATTGGGTTTAATTTGCAAGATTTCATTGGAAAAACAATGTCACAGGATTCCAGGAAGGGACGTCAAAGATCATCTCATCCAACTCCATCTCCCCATTTTACAGAGCAGGAAACTGAGGTCAAGAGCAGTTGAGTAATGTGACCAAAGTGCCAAAAGGAGGTCCTAGAACAGAAGGGATGTAAATGTCCATCTTCTGACTCCAAATTCAGCAATCTTAACACTACTATCTTGTTAATGCTTTTAATGAGGTTTTAAATTTTTTTTTCATTTAATAAGTATTTATTTACTCTCCCTTCTACACCACCCCTCCCCTAACCAAAAAAAGAAAAAAAAAAAAGAAAACTCTCGTAACAAAAATACATAATGGAAAAAAAATAAATTCTTACATTGCCTATTGCTAAACTATGTCTCATTTTGCATCTTGAGTTTGTACCCTCCCTGTCAGAAGAGGAGTGACATGTTTTATCACTGATCCTCTAGAATTGTGGTTGGTAACTGCATTGATCAGAGTTCCTAAATCTTTCAAAGCTCTTTGTCTTTACAATCCTCCTGTTATTGTTGTGCTGGTTCTGCTCACTTCACTGTACATCAGTTCATATAAATCTTCCCAGGGCTTTTCATCATTTTTTGTTGCACAAAATATTCTTAAATTCATTTATAATAATTTGTTCAGTCATTCCTTAAATTATAGGCATCATCTTATTTTCCAGTTCTGCCACAACAAAAAGAACTGATAATAAAAGTGCATTAATATAGTCTGTGAAGGCTTGTAAAGCTCTTTTTATGTCATTTCCATTGATCTTCATAACAACTCTGAAAAGGAGTTGCTATTATTACACTTCTTTTACATAGGTAAAAACAGACAGATGGGGGTTAAGTGCTTTGCTGGGGACCACAAAGCTAGAAAGTTTCAGACCACAGTTGAACTTGGGTCTTCCTGACCCCAATCTAACATCCTATTGACTCTGCCACCTAGCTGCAATAACTAATTTTGTACATATGCATCTTTAGTTTTGGGAGGGGGAGGTTCCTTTCCTATCTTTTAGGCATAAGCCAAGTAGTGGTATACCTCTGTTAAAGGGTAGGCAAGTTTATTAACTTTGGGGCATAGTTTCAATTTGCTTTCCAGAATGCCCAAACCAATTAGCATCTCCATCAACAGCATTAATGTACGTATTCCCTGAATCCCTTCCCACATTTGTCATTTTTTATTTTTGTAATCTTGGTCCGTCTGTTGGGGTATCAGTTTTGTTGTGAATTATCCTTTTTATTCCTGCTACTGGTTGCTTTTTTTCAAGTATAGTGTGCTGATTCTGGAGTCAGGAAGACCTGACTTCAAATATGACCTCAGATACTTTCTAGCTCTATGACCCTGAGCAAGTCACTTAAACTCTCTGCCTCATTTTCCTAATTTCTAATATGGGAATAATAATAGTACCTACCTTACAGAATTGTTGTAAGGATAAAATAAGACAATACTTGTAAAGTAGCACGGTGTGTGGTGCAAAGAAAATGCTATATCAATTTATCTAACTACTGTTATTATCTAATTTTAAAATCTGTTTTATTTATGTTTTTGTTTACTTCTATTTTGCCAACTTCTTTGATCTACAGAATTGAATTCTTGGTGTTTGTCTTATAATTCATTGGTTTTCTCTTATTAGTTTCATACTCAATTCATTGATCTGTACTTTCTCTTTTGCATATGCAAAAGTTTAACAGATATAAAATTTCCCCTCACTTTTGCTTTGCATCTCCTAAAATTTTGGTCACCTCTCTCTCTCTCTCTCTCTCTCTCTTTCTCTCTCTCTCTCTCTCTCTCTGTCTCTCTGTCTCTCTGTGTCTCTCTGTCTCTCTCTCATCATTCTCTTTGATGGTATTGTGTTGATTTTGCTGTTTGTTTTTTGACTCACCAATTATTTCAGTAGTCAGTCTCCAATTAATTTTAGTTCATTATTCAGAGACCATCGATTGAATGTAATGTTATTGTGTTGTGGTGGGTAAAGTATGCTTAAAATTTTTGCTTTTCTGAATTTATTTTATTTTTTTTTCTGTATTTTTTTTCTGTGTACCTTGTGGCTTAAGGATAGGTTGGATGTGATGCCTATTTTCATGTTATTTAGTAATTTTTTTTAAGATAGCAAAATACCAGACTTATAAGCATCATGCTAATAAATAAAGCACAAAATCATAAAACTTTAGAGATCAATGACTTCAACTTCCTCATTGAATGGAGATAATAGCTGAAAGCCAGGGAGGCTAAGTAAGCTGCCTTAAATCACACAGTCAGTCGAAGGTTTGGACAAAACTGCCAGGTTTCTGTATGTACAGTCTGTATGACAAAATCGTTCAAGCAATAAAGCTGATGAGAACAATTGATTTTTGGTGTTATGATCAGAAATCCAATCCAATTAAATTTAATGAATTTTTTAAATATAAGACATATAAGGTACCTTGCTAGACATTGGGGATAAAAAGACAAAAGTGGAACTGTCTGTGCCCTTGTGGGGGCTTCTACTGGAAGAATAGCTTTGCTTGCATTTCTGGCTTCTTGTTGGGAAGAAGTTTTCAGAAGAAAGAGTGATAGCAATATTGATGATCTGTAAGGTAAATTAGGCCCAGTCTTTATGTGCACTTTATATGAACACAGATAAACATACAACTGAGTAGAAAATGAAGAAAACAAAGAAAAATCAAATTTCTACAGGCATATTTGAACAAGAAAATAAAGTACTGGGGTGGCTAGGTGGCTCAGTGAATAGAGCACTGGCCCTGGAGTCAGGAGGATCTGAGTTCAAATCTGACCTCAGACACTTGACACAAAAACTAGTCATGTGACTTTGGGCAAGTCACTTAACCCCAATTGCCCTCAAAAAAAAAAAAAGCAAAGAAAACAAAATACTAATGATGAAAACTTTGAGTCCAAGGAGGTTAGCATCTGAGTTGAGTCTTGAAGGAGGATAAAATTATGAAAGGAAAAAAATTATTATGGAGGGGATTCCAAGAAGAGAAGGCAGGTGGTGCCAATGCGTGAAGGTAAGAGATGGCGAGCCAAGCTCAGGGCATAGAAATGGGGATTCTGTTTTGTGGGGTAGAAAGGTAGGCTGGAGCCAGAATCCAGAGGACCTAAAATGACAGGGTAAGAAGAATGTTTTAGAAATATCAGGGAGTGACTGAAATTTCTGAACATGTCAGAACTCTGCCTGAGAAAGATGTTGGAAGTTGTGTGCAAGATGGAAAAAGACGATTAGACTGGCTGGGGAGGTAAATGAGGTAACTATTATAATAAATAGAATTTAGAATTGTTAAAGTTCTTAGCATTCATCTATTATCCCTCCTCGTGCAGACAGGGAAACATCCAGAGAGGCTAAGTGACTTTCTGAAGTAGTAAGTAATAGAAGCAGATTTTGAACACAGGATCCTCTGATTCCAAATCCGGTGATCTTTTAAATTTAACATATTTCCTCCTGATTAAGATTATGTATTAGTAACATGTGGTAATTCTATATACATGTGTGTTCACTAGTTTCTAAAGGAAAGAAAATTCTTCATCTTTTTTTTTTCTTACTGGCTGCTTAGCTGCAAGCTAATTCTGTAGGCTGAATGCTGTAAGGAATTACTGATTCCTCCACTGAAACACTGCAAAATTATATACTTGCTTCATTATAAAATCCATGGACTTTCCATTATGACCTTGAAAAATATAATTTATAAAAATATTGCCTTTACATATATTCTGTCTAGGTAATGGTAACTTATTTTCCACCTTAATATGGACAATTTACGAAATCTCTCTATTTCACTTTTCTTTTCAACAAAAATGGGATAAAACCCACTCTGGTACATACAGTGGTGCTAAACAAACAAATAGATGCTTTATTTGAAAAAATTAAAAGGTTTTATTTGATATTCATTTTTTTCCTGAGGTCACAGAGCAAAAAGAGAAAAAAATATTGATTTTTGACAGGTTCCATATTTATTTTCAGAGTGTTCATGGCAAAAAGATAACTTGGTCGGGCCTACAAAAATTATTTGGGATCTCAAAATTAAGCTGTGCCTTTCAAAAGCTGCTTTCATCATCACTAACAAATGATTTTTTTGCGTCATTAATAACTAATTTTGTTTATTATGTGTAACACAAAATGGGGTCTCCCTAACTCTTTTGTAGCTTTAATGTAATTTACCATGCATAATACAAAATAGGGTCTTGTCAACTCTTATGCAGCTTTAATGTGATAATACCAAATGTAATAATTTTTCGGAGACATAACCAAATATGGTTCAAAGAGACTGATAAAACAATTATCTTGGGGAAAATATCAGGCATGTACATATATTTTTCCCTGAAAATGGAGATGAGAATTGGAAGATAGCTCTACTGTGGATAGCACAATGGGGGATACAACTTATAAACAATGAGAGAGAGAGAGAGAGAGAGAGCGAGAGAGAGAGAGAGAGAGAGAGAGAGAGAGAGAGAGAAAGGGATGGGAAAGATTTCTAGTAGAAGGTAGGATTATAGGTGAGACCAAAAGAAAGTCAGAGAAGATAGGAGATGCAGATGAACAGGGAGACCATTCCAGGAATTGGGGAGAGCTAAAGAAAATGTACAGTTGGAAGATGCAGTGTCTTGTGTGAGGAATAAGAAGGAGGTCAGCGTCACTATACACACACACACACACACACACACACACACACACACACACACACACAAACAAGTAACTGACAAGTTTGGAGCTGTAATGAGAACAAAACTTGCAAACAATACTTGTTTTAAAAGCCCACTCTATTTAGAACATTTTTAACGCAGGAACATCCTGAGAGAGTATACTTTATTCTGAAATATAGGCATATATTTAATAGCAATATTTAACCGGTTTTTTTCCTCCTATGGGTCTGTTTTGGTTTGCTAAATACTTATATGCAGGCTTGCCTTAGGGCGGAATAGAGAAATAACAAGAATGTGGCTTTGCACACACGCCCCAGCTGCCTCTTTCTGCAACTCTTTCCTCCACCTATGAAATCATCTACCCCTATTTCTGATGTTCAGAATGTTCTTTTTCTTCCAGAGCTTCCTTGCCTTTACATCTATTTTTTGTGAAAGATCTGTTATAAGGAACTTACACTTTAATGTGAATTTGTGTCCCTATCATCTCTCCAAAAGGCATGTGATGTTTTCCAACTATATCACTAATTGTGAAATAAAAGCACATATCCTGTTAAAGGAATTTCAGATGTCACTGCGCATTTGCAGGAAGCACTGTGGGGTCAGAGAAGGCACTTTAAATCAAAGAAAGCATGGCACAGAGGATGAGGTACTGGCCTTGAAATCAGAAAGCCCTGGGTTAAAATCTTGTTTTAAATATTGATTAGCTGTGTGACACCATGCTAAATCACAACCAGTCTCTGCCTTGTTTTCTTAATTTGTGAAATGAAGGTGTGAGATTTGATCATCTCTAAGGTTCCCTCTAGGAGGGAAGAATGGTTATTTCAAAGGAAACCCATAGCCTATTTTGAGTAATATGCCAATAAAACCAGGGATGGCAAAGTCCTAAGGAAGAAACTGAAGACTTTAGGGACACATGTAGGATGTCACTAGTTAGGGCCTTCAAAAGAGAAAGACAAATTTGGAAAATGAACATCAATTAATTAAGAAGATAGTTCGGATTTCTGAACTACAGCTAAGATATAGGAATAGTGAACTATTGGTCAGGAATTAAATTCATATAATGAGGGCTAATAAAATACATATTTTCATGAAGATTTGAGGACTTGCCCAAGAAAAATTTTAAATGAAATGGAATACAGAAAAAAAATTCAAATATATTCCCTAAGCTGGATGCCACAAAAAAAAAAAAAAGAAAAAAAAGATTTAAGAATATCCATGAAGACTGGCTAATGAAAGGAAATATCAGTGGATTATTGTCACAGAAGAACAATGAGAAAACCCACGGCCTCCAGGGCTGCCATAAAAATACGAGAAGTACAATCAATTCTGCCTATAATGTGTGTTTTGAAAACTCAACTGTGTTCCAAAGTGATTGTCATATTTTAGGAACTTTTTGAACATAACTAGAATTTTGAGTCAGTTTCTGGAAGATTTCTTCCAAACATCGGAGAGAATGAAGAAAATTGCATCACTTCATAATATCTCACAAGCTACAACTCCTTCCCTCTCCCACTTCCACTGGTAAACTCCAGGTCCTTATTAAGGTAAAGCACTATATTTATTATCTTCTAGCACAATAGTGGGGTTATGGGTAGAGGCGAGAGAGTCTACATTATTTCCATCCCCTTAGACTATGACCGCGAATGGAGTTGCAGTGGCCTGCTCAATTTACTCTTGCAACCTGAACAGCAGCCAATGGGACTGGAATCCATGGGCACAACCACTAATATGGCAATATTTGTATATTCTTTAGCCATTTAACATGTAAAAGACATGTTATTGATTTTTGTATTAGGCTCCCATCCATTTTTTTTCCTTTTATATGTCATGGATAAAGAAAGTTCATTTCCTCTAGAAATTGTGGTTTTTATTGTGCTATTTTGTACATTGAGGTGTTTTTGGGGAGTGCCTATGTCACCTCACACCAGAATTAACTCTATGGCTAACAAACAATGTGAAATCTGATCTGAATGTAATGAGGTGACTTTGACCACATGGATCACACCAATATTTTCTGAGATGTGTCTCAGCTGGAATATGGCTAGAGAAGAGTCCTTCTTATTCAGTAATTTCCTCCGCAACCATTTATTAAACACATTATTTGTGCAAAGCCCTCTGCTAGACACTGGAGAAAATACAAAGATAATTGAGATGTTGTTTTCATGGAGTTTATCATTTGGGGGATGGGTGGGTGGTAATCTCAGGATCTCTCAACCTCTGACAGTCACTTGTCTTACCTTCTACTACTGTTAATATTGCTCTAAAATTAGCAAAAAGTTTTCCTCACAACAACCCTGGAAGACAAGTTATGCAAGTGAAACTACTCCCTCATCACTCAACTGAAACTGCTTTCATTAAGGTCACCCATAATCTCTAAAACCAACGACCTCTTTTTCCACTTTTTTTAACCTCTCTGAAGCACCTGACATTACTGAACACCTGATCCTCTTGCACCTACTCTTCTCTTTGGGTTTTTGTGACACTGACCTTGCTTGGCTCTCTTCCTATATATCTGGAAGTTCCTCCTCAATCTCTGTTACTGGACCATCAACCAAGTCCTCCACATCCCCAAACCCTCACAAGGCTCTGTCCTGGAACCTCTTCTGTTTCCTCTCAGTGTCCTCAAGGATCTCTTCAGCTGCCATAGGTTCACCTTTCATCACAATGCAAATGGCTCAGAACTACTTTCCCAGTCCTAGCTCATCACCTAGGCCCACATCACTGACTGCATATACAACGTTTCCCATTACATGATATATAGGCTTCTCAACCTCAGTGCATACAAAATATAACTCATTTTTTCCCTTCCAAACCCACCCTACTTCCTAACTTCCCAGTTTTTGTCCACAGCAATGCCATTCTTCCAGTCTTAAAGGTTAATATCCTCAGAATCATTCTTAATTCTTTACTCTCCCAAAGCACCCTCCCTCTCCTAAATCTAATGACATGTCAAAGCTTAATTTCACCTTTCCTCTCTACTCACACACTCACTACCTTATTTGAGGCCTTCACCAACTCCTACCTGGATTATTGTAATAGGATACTATTTGGTCTCTGTCTCAAGCCTCTCCCATCTCCAGGTTGTCCTCAATATAGATGCCAAATCAACCTTTCTAAATCCCTTCTCTGACCATGTAAATTCCTGACTCAAAAACAAGAACAAACAAACAAACAAACAAAAAACAAAAACTGGCTCCCTGCTACCTGTAGGATAAAACAGAAATTCTTCCATTTGGCATTTTAATTCCTTCAAAATCACACTCCAGCCTATCTCACAATCAAGAAATCACTTCACATTCATGAAGAGCTTAGGATGTCAGAGAATGTACTAGGTACTGATGGCACCAAAAAAGAAAAGAAAAGAAAGAATAAATGAATGAAAAGAGAAAAAAGGAAGGAAAGGAAAGGAAAAAAAGTGAAAGTGATGTGACAACTTAAATTCCCAACCCAAAGAATCTCACATTCTAAAAGCAAGTGTCACCATACACTGATATACATATGTACATGAGATAAAAAGCAGAGAGCAGATTGCTTTTGAGGGGAGGGCCCTGGAAGGGATCAGATGGCAAAGGCCCTGCTGATGTGATGTATGAGCTGTGTTTTTTTAAATATATTTTATTTTCAATTTATTGAATAAAACAAGCATTCCCATAACATAGTATAATTAAAAAAAAAGATGATTGCACACAAAATTGCAAATCCATTATGTATAATTTGCTTTCATTTTGAATATATAATAAAGAGATTGTGTAAATTTTTTTTTCTTCCCTCCTCCCCACCCCCCTTCTAGAGACAACCATCATTAGACACAAGTGAGTGTTGAGTCTTGAAGGAAATCAAGGTTGCTAACAGGCAGAGATTGGGAGGGAGAACATTCCAGGCATTTCCAGACTCAGTTGCCTTCCCACATTCTCCATTCAGGCTGACCTGGTCTGCTTTATGTTACTCTTACACAACTAGCTACCTCCAGTTTCTGGCTACTCCCAGTAGTGGAAAGCTGTAATTCCTCACCTCCTCCTCTCAGAATCCTTAGCTTATTTCAGTTTTCAATTCAAATGCCACCTACTCCACTAGGCCTTTCCTAATCCTCAAAGTTGCTACTGGTCTCTCCCCCATTACCTTGGATATATTTTTAATTTACTTCTGTTACATCTTTTATGCCGCGATAAAACAATCTCACTGGGGGCAGGGATTATTTCATTTGGGGGCTTTACTCCAGCACTTATCAAGGTACTTGACAAATAGTAGGAACTTAATGAATGCTTATGGATTGACTAGTTCCATCTCAAATATTAGGAAACTGAATAATTAATGATTTGTCCAGGATCACAAAGTTACTTGTGATTTAAACAGAGCTACTTCCTGACTATGGGAACAGAGTTTTTTCCATTCTACCACACTGGCCCAAACTCCCTCTGATAACACAGGCAGAATCATTCCGGAGCTACTATTAAGGGGTGCGGCCTTGCCTGACAGTGATGACGAAATATCAGAGTTAAACCCGTTTATTGCTTTCTGTGCCCCAAACCTCAGGCATCTTGGCAGCCTCGTAGAACAGGCAAGACGCTCCCAGGAAAACAACTTTCTACACAGGGAAATCATACAGAAATGTTCAAAAAGAGGCAAGGACATCTAAGGGCACCCAAATCTAACAGCTGTGCTGCTCTGATGGAGTGAGGTCCCACATACATCCTGTTCTTTCCCTTCTTCTAAGACGATGATAATAATACTAGGTAACATTATGTTCCCAGGCATTCTACTGACGGCTTTATCTCAATTTGATCTTTGTAAACAAGGTATGCATTTTTTGTAAATAGGAGGTAGGTGCAACTACTATCCCCATTTTACAAATAAGGAAATGGAAGCAGGCAGGGGGGTAGGAGACTTGCATAGGGTTACCCAGATAATACGTGTCTGAAGCTGGATTTGTGTTCAGGTCTTCCTGACTCCAAGGCTCACATTCTACCCACTGTACCATCTAGTTGCCCCATTCTACATGGAAATCTAATCAAAACCAGATTCATAAACACAGCTAGGAAAACTGTTCCTCCTTGCCTTTATGTATTGATAAAACACAATGTAGTATAGTGGAAAGACGGCTAAATTTTTAAAAATTTTTAACTGGGTTAAAATCCTACCCACTATTATTTATTTAACTGAGAAATCCTGAGCTAGTCTTAATCTGTCTGTGAATGAGTTCCTTGTATATAAAATGAGATGATTTGGCTAGATGGCTTCTGAGGTCCCTTCTATGCCTAAGTTTGTGATCTTGTTTGATTCTCTGAACAAGAAAGTTCAGTATCTTTCTAAAGCTTTTGAACTATATCTGATTTCCCCAACCTCATTATTCAGCTGCCTTTCCTTGTAGACATTTACAGATATAATATATTATAACTACAGTGTAGATTAGAAAAAAATATAAAGTAGGCAAAAAGGGCTAGGTTAGGTTTAAAGAACAAAAGATCATTTCTCATCATGGTGATTAGTGACATTTCATGGAGAAGAGTGGTATTTGAATAGGACCTTGAAGAATGAAGAGGATTTCAAAAGGTGGAGAAGAGGTAGCGGCAGTGAGAGCATTTAAGGCAAGAGGAACCATCATGGACAAAGCCACAAACTCAGAAAGGCAATGCTTTTATCTGTACGGCGGGCAATAAATAATTCATTCAGGATGGAACGGAGCACGTGGGAAGAGGAGAAAAGGTTGGAAAGGCAGGTGTCTGGAATGCCAGACTCAATAGTTCACCTGGCTCTTGGGAGAAAATACTGTTTGTGGAAGGGTTTTGATCAAAGGAGTGACATCAAGTCTTCGCACTAGGAAGAGCAGCATGGATGTAGTATAAGAGATGGACTGGACCAGAGCTGGGGCAGAATGATCCACAAAGAAATGATTGCAGAAATTTATGAGGATAGTAATGAGCACCTCTAGTAGGGTGGTAACTGTAAATAGAAAGGCAGAGATGAAATTAAGGAATATATTGATGATAACTTAAGCAGTTAGTTGGCACCATAGTACATAGAGAGCTGGGCCTGAAGTCAGGAAGACTCACTTCTTGAGTTCAAATCTGGCCTCAGACACTAGCTGTGGGACCTTGGGCAAATCAATCCTACTTACTTCAGTTTCCTCATCTGGAAAATTAGCTGGAGAAGGAAAGGACAAACAACTGCAATATCTTTGCCTAAGAAAACCCCAAATGGGAGTCAGGAAGAGTTGGATGTGACTGAAAAAACCAAATAACAAGAAATGAAGACAGAATTGATAGTATCTGATACTGGTGGGAAGAGGCATTGAAGAAGGCAAGGTTCAAAGATAAGCATGGGTGACTAAATCACTGATAGCATCTCTTAGAAAAAAGGAGTCATTTGGAAGTGAAAGCTAAAAATTCTGCTTTGGGCATTTTAAGTGAAGGTACCTTACAGAGAAACACATGTAAATGTGCAGAAATATGTGAAAAAATGGAAAAAAGGTGGTTGGAAATGAAGGCCTTGAGCTTAGGAGAACAGTTAGAACTGTATATGTAGCCAAGTTATGTGTGAAATCACCCAAGTCAGCCTATTCTATCTATGTTTCAGGCCATACTTTGTCATTCATCCTTTATTTACAGAATCCAAGTTTCATAGAGTTGACACCTTACAGGTCATTTGTTTATTTACTCATTTCATGCAATCACATTTATTAAACCTCATCTCTGAGGTGGCTCGGTGGTGCAGTGAGTAGAACACTGGTCCTGGAGTCAGAAGGACCTGAGTTCAAATCTGGCCTCAGACACTTAAAAATTACTATTCATGTGACCTTGGGTAAGTCACTTAACCCCAGTTGTCCTGCCTTCCCCACTCCAAAAAAAAAAGAAAAAATAAATAAATGTCCTCTCCCTCTATGTTCTAGACCAGGAGTGGGGAATCTGTGGCCTGAAGGCCACATGTGGCCCTCTAGGTCCTCAAGTGCAGCCCTCTGACTGAATCCAGACTTCACAGAACAAATTCCCTTAATAAAAGGATTTGTTCTGTAAAACTTGGATTCAGTCAAAGGGCCACATTTTATGACCTAGTAGGTCACATATGGCCTCAAGGCTGAAAGTTCCCCATCTCTGTATCTAGACACTATGCTAGTCCAACATGTACCCAGATCACGAATACTGTGTTTCAGATGGTTAGCCCCTAGAAACCAAAGGCTACCTTTATATGTTATTGTACCTTCTGAAGATTAATCTGGTGCCATATTAAAATCAGTAATCAAAAACAGCTTTGATGGCATAGATCCTTTTGTTAATTAACTTTTCCACTAAATCTAATCCAGAAAAGTATAAGGATGTGATTTAATGATGAACCACTCACTTCACCTATGGAGACTGCAACCCCTCTATAATTTATAGTTTAAAAGATTTGCCTGAATTCAGAGAAATTGTGATTTGTCTGTGATCACTCAGCAGTTATCTAAGAAATATCGGCAATACTCAAATCCTGGTCTTGCTCAATCCAGACAAGCAGGCTGCCTTTTTTCCAGAGCAAGTCTACTTCATTAAAATGCAATGGGATGGGGGTGGAGCCAAGATGGCAGCGTAGCAGCAGCAACATATCGCAGCTCTCACATAGCCACCCCAAAATACCCATAAAATATGACTCTAAACTAATCCTAGAACTCCAAAACACACACAAATATACCTTCCACTAAAGACAGCTCTGCTACAAGGAACCATATCAGCACCGTGAACCAAAACCAGCCTGGCCTGAAGCCCTGGCTGAGCCCCGGGGGCGGCTGGACAGGAGAAGCGGAGGAGCCTTGGATTAGCGGCAGCTGCGAGCAGTGTTCAGAACTAGGTCAGTGAAGCTTGCAAAATCGGGGAGGAAAAGCGTCCAGCCTAAACGCCTCCAGGGCGGAAAAGTGAAAGGCAGAGGTTTTGCACCTGCCTCTGCGTTGCAGCTTCCACACCCTCAGCCTGCAGACAGCAGGGGGACTAAGCGATTGTTCAGAGGCCAGTGCTCTCACATTGAGCGGCTTGGATCCGGATCGCAGTCTTGGGCTTTTGGTCCTGGAGTCTTCATTATCCAGTGAGCCAGAAGTAAGTAGGAAAGGGACCCAGCACCTTCTTGAGAGCTACGGCAGCTGGGAGGACCCCAGCGATTTGGGAGAGAGCTTTCCCTTCTGCAAGCAGAGCCCCACAGAGATTAAAAAAAAAATCATGAACTGACCAACCATGAGTAAGAATAAGCATAAGAAGCAGGGTAAGAACAGCAACCAAACCCTAGATTCCTTCTTTGAGGAAAAGAAGGATCATGGCAAAGAGAGGGAGGAGGAGAATGCAGTCAGAGCACCCCCACCAGGGCCTCCAATAAACATGAAGAATGCCTTAAAGCTAGAGATGAGCTGAAGAAAGATTTTCAAAACCAAATAAGAGAAGTGGAAGAAAAAATTGGGAAGAGAAATAAGAATG
>JAQQSV010009393.1:0-13536 GCA_028646515.1 Pseudochirops corinnae | reverse complement strand
TATATATATATATATATATATATATATATATATATATATATATATATATACACACAATTATTATTATTAACTACATCCAACTGGAACTTGAGATACATAGGCACTGTGACAGGGAGATCCATGCTGACCTACCAAAAAGTCAGAGGGGGGAGGGGGGAGGACATAGGAGAGAATAGAATAGGGGAGGGGGTATACAATGGGATGGCTGTTTTGGGGTGGTGGGTAGGAGAAAGATTGGGAGAAAATTTGTAACTCAAAATTTCATGGAAATGAATTATGTTAACTAAAATAAAAAAAGAAAAAAAAGAAATAGGCTGGGAAAATAAACATGCAAATAAACAAAAAAAATAACTGGACCATAAAAAGTAGCTATATTGACTGGGAAGATAAAGAAAAACAGCTCAGTCAGTAAAGCCAAAATAGGTAAATGAAAGCCTAAAAGAAAAATATGAATTGGACACAAGCCCAACAAGAATTCCTGAAAGATAACTAAAAATTGATTTTGAAATCAGAGTGGTAGAATGAATGAATTAATTAGATAAGGAAATGAGATTAAGGAAAGAAAATTATGAAAAGATAATTAATAGCTTGGTAATACAGACATACAAAAATACTGTACTGAAGAAAATAATACCCTAAAAAACAGAATTTGTCAAAAGAAAAAAGAAGTACAAAACTTCACTGGTAAAAACAACTTTCAGAACTGGTCAAATGGAAAAAAGAGGTACAAAAGCTCATTGTAGAAAACAACTCTTTAAAAATTATAATTGCCCAAGAAGAAGCTAATGACTTCATGAAATAAGAAAGAAAAACAAAAAGCAAAAAGTTAAAAGAATAAAAAATAGAAGAAACTATGAAATATCTCATTGGAAAAGCAACTGACCTGGAAAATAGACTAAGGAGAGACAATTTAAGAATTATTGGACTACCTGAAAGTCATGATCAGAGAAAGAGCCTAGACATCATATTTCAAGAAATTATAGAGGAAAACTACTTCAGTGTCCTAGTATCAGAGGGCAAAATACACATTGAAAGCATACATTAATCACCATCCGAGATGCCAAAATGGAAACTCCCAGGAATACCATAGCCAAATTCCAGAGTTTCTGGGTCAAAGAGAAGATATTTCAAATAGCCGGAAAGAAACCATTCACATATCATGGGGCCATAGTCAGGGTCACACAAGATTAAGGAACTACAATGTTAAAGGAACAGAGGGCTTAGAATGTGATATTCTGGAAGGCAAAAGAATTAGAATTGCAACTAAGAATAACTTACGCAGCAAAACTGAGCATAATCACTCAAGGGAGGCTTACCAATTTCCTTTTATGACATAAATATGGTTTTGGTACAAAATAAGGGGTGGGGGAGAGATAGAGAGAAAGAGAGAGAGAGAGAGAGAGAGAGAGAGAGAGAGAGAGAAACATAGACTAATTTCTTTAATGAATATTGATGCAAAATAAAATATTAGCAAAGAGATTACCACAATATATCACAATGATTATACACTATGTCCAGGTGGGATTTATACCTGGAATTCAGGATTGATTAATAATTAGGAAAACTATGGGCATAAGTGATCATATCAGTAACAAAAACAACAAAAATTATATAATTATATCAATAGATACAGAACAGGCTTTTAACAAAATATAATACCTATTTCTATTAAAACACTGGAAAACAAATGAATCAAGGGAATCTTTCTTAAAATAATAAATAGTATTGATCTAAAAACCAAGAGGAAGTATTATCTACAGCAGGGATTAAATTGAAGCCTTTACAATAAGATCAGGGGTGAAGAAAGGATGTCCATTATCACCACAATTGGTGTACTAGAAATTTTGCACGAGAGATGCCTGCTATATCAATAAGACAAGAAAAAAATGGATGAATAAAAATAGGCAGTGAGGAAACAAAACTATCGCTCTTTGCAGATGATAGGATTGTATACCCCAGGGAAACAACTGAAAAAAAAACTAGTCAAAATAATTAACAACTTCGTGAAAGTTACAGGATATAAAATGAACCCACAAAAATCATCAGCATTTCTACATGCTACCTAAAAGTAAACAAAATGAGCACAAATAAAAGTTAGGAGACTCACCCAGACAATATTTTATTTAGCAAGGCACGCAACTGCAAAACAACTTGAATCCAATACTCTTGGTTAGCACAAGGATCCAGAACCTTGCTTTCCAGCTCAAGGAGTGAGAAACAGGATGTAGGGATTGAGCTACTTTGTTCCTTCTTGGTAGGGAGGATCAGGAGACACTGAGATAAGCAATGAAGGTACTCATGTGACTTTCTTGTCTTATGACTTTCCCATGATCAGGTGACTTATAAGAAATTGGGACTTAACTTCACAAAATGGTGCATAAAGGCAAAATTCAATTACTCATGCATTTTTTGATGTGTGACATTTGACCTCCCTTTGATCTTGGGGTTTTCAGTCCCCAGGATCCCTTAATTAAATGCTTCATCTATTACGAATTTCTGAACAGAGGGTTGTCCCCTTAAGAGAATCAAGATGATCCCATTTTTGCCTACACAAGTTCATTCTCCAATTTTCCTAGACATAGACATCCACCTGTAGCACTTCTCAGACTTCTCTCTTTGGGCAAAATGTGATGTTCCCCTTGATTGGTACACTATTGATTTAGTGGCAATTCAGACAATCCTACCTGAAATCAAAACACAGAATAGCAAATTAAAGTCCAAAGAGATTTTATCTCAAAGAGCAAAATTTCACTAAGGGAAAACAAAGCAGTGGGATGAGAGGGAAAAAAGAACACAAGAAGAGTTATAATCTTATATATACCCCAAGGAGATAATCTTTAGTAAATGGACTCCAAACAAACTAAGTCAGACTACAAGCTCACACTACCTAGAGGCTTCTCCCATGGACCAGTTTGAGAGGGGAGATTTAGATGGCACTAAGGTAACCAAGAAAACTCAGCATTAAATACCATCAGAAAAAAAACACCAAAGTAATACAATAATGACCATCAATATTCAATAACATCAAATTTCCTTGTAACTTGTCCCAATGTCCATTTAATCAGTACATTTCATTTTGGGTCCTAGGTATACCAGGTAGTTGTGTGGTTCTTGGAAATATTTTCCTTTGGACATTCCAGAATAGGTTCTTTCTCAGGGCAGCCCTGCAGGGGGTTCTTCCTAACAGATCTGCTTCTCAGATTTCAAGTCACTTATAGAGATTTCCAGGTGATTCTGCTAAAATCTATCAGTAATAAAACTCAGTGCAATTTAGTAAAACCTCTTAAATGTCCTTTTCGAGTAACTAGTTCAGGTGGTGAAAATCAGCTCAAACTTCATGGTTTTAATGCTATTAAGAATAGAGCTATAAAAAGAATGACAAGTTAGAAATTCATAATTCACCTGAAATCTCAAAGAATTTAATCTTTTTACATGCTATTTGTTGTTTATATTTGTACCTAAACCCTGTATTTTATATTGACAATGTTAACAACAGATTGAAGGAAAAATTTTAAGAAGAATCCATGATAGCTTGGAAAATAAGCCCTTCCATCTTTCAAAATTATCAGACAGTTAGTTACTTCAAAGTAGGAAAATGGGCACAGAGTGACCTGACATAAACCGTAACAGGGGGATAAGTTCTTTAGCTTTGTTTCATTCTAGACATGAGTCATATTTGAAAGTCAATCATATACCAAAATTCCACATTATTCACAAAAGTCAGTCTCAGGATTAACGAGGTGAGAAAAGTTCCTGTTCAGAAAAGAAATAGCACAATTGGGAAACAGAATCAAGATGATCCCATTTTTGCCTACACAAGTTCATTCTCCAATTTTCCTAGACATAGACATCCACCTGTAGCACTTCTCAGACTTCTCTCTTTGGGCAAAATGTGATGTTCCCCTTGATTGGTACACTATTGATTTAGTGACAATTCAGACAATACTACCTGAAATCAAAACACAGAATAGCAAATTAAAGTCCAAAGAGATTTTATCTCAAAGAGCAAAATTTCACTAATCACAGTTTAGGGCTCAGTTATTATTGTTTTCTCATATTGCAACAACAGTTAACAATGAGAATATAAGGATATTTTATTTATGCTTTATTTATAAATTAAGAATAACCACATTCTGGAGTTTCATACCTACATGGAATACATGATAGTCACTCAAGATCCCGGGAAAATTGTAGCCACTATAAGCCTCCAAAATATATTGCCTATTAATCCCTATGGCAAAATGAAATCTTTGAACCTAAGGTCTATTTTTACTAAGTTGTTTTAAAGATGTAACTTCAATACGTACTATTTATTAACAGATAAAACTTCATAATTTTCCTGGATGATGATCAAATAAGCTCAAATAAAGCTCACTCTTTACCATAAGCAAATTTGTAAATCCCTCTCCCCAAGTTTGACCAGGTGTAGTTCTATTTTCTCAAACTTGGGTGCTTTAGAATTTTATCACCTAAGGTCAGCAGGGCTGCTAAGATCTTATAACCCTGCCCAAATAGAAAGCCTAAAAATTTCACAGATAAGGACAACTTAAGATGTCTTTGCTATTTTTCAGACATTAAGTTTTTATTATTATCCATTGCAAAACAAAATATACCCAACTAAATATTTAAAGTTTCTCAACATTTTGATCACATTTTTTAGCAGTTAAATTCATATCTAACAGCATCTAATTTAAAAGGGAAGTTACTTTTCTAATAGCATTTCTGATACAATGGTTTCCAAAATTTAGTGATATAAGAAAAATTTTTAGAAATACAATAATAATGTATACAATATCATGTATTTAAAAACATGAAACAAAACTTATTACATCATACGACATCAGTTCAGTCAAATGCATTTTAAAATTGTCTTACGTAGAAAATAATTTATTTGATCATTTTGGGACATTCTATAGACTTCATTCAAGACCAATATAGAGTTCTTACATTTACTAATATTTATGTAGTTCTTACTGTGTGTGCTAAGCAATTTACAATCATGTGATCTTCACCACAATCCTGTGACATGGGTGCTACTATTATCCCTTTATCGATTAGGAAACTTCAGTAAACAGAGAGGAAGTGGCTTGAATAAAATCATACGGCTAATAAATTTCTGAGACCAGATTTGAATTCTGATTTTTCCTGATCCCTATATTTTCCCAGCATATCACCAAATAGCAAATGTCTTTTGCCTTGAATTCTGATATACCACAATTATCCTAATTGAAGAACACAGCTCACTTTAAGTGAAATCCACATTATTATTTACTTTCAGGACAAATTTCAGCCAAGTTAAGTCAAATCTGGTTTTATAACTGAGATTTTGAATTCTATAGTTTTCCATCTGGATTATATTTCCATAAAACTTTCTATTTCCTTTAAAAATCACCCAATGAGCCAAATCAATTCCTTTGTGTTCTTAATCTGACCCCACCTGGATTCTTTAAGAGAGTAGATAAAGAGCAGACAGGTCTCACTTTTCTCCCAGACTTTCGAGCTTTAACCCCAGGAAGCACAAGGTGAAGGATAGGGAAAGACTTATTTTATTTGTTATTTGTGTTTAAAAACAAATGCTGCAGAGCGATACCTCAAAACCCACTAAGATATTTCAGCATTTAAAAAAAAATTCAAACCACGATTTGGAAATTTACAGAAAATTATGTCTGTCACAAATTTAATCTCTAAGTAGTTTATAATGCCATAAACTCCTATAAGCTGGGGCGAGGGAAAATTACCTTCCCTCTTATCTTGTGGTGACTTGGCTAGAGTTAGAAAAGCAGAGAAAGAGACTTTGTTTTTATAAGGCTTTGAAAATTTCATAGAAAATTTTCAGTTTTTCCACTCTTTTTCCTTTGGCTGATAGAGTCGCAGGAAAAACTTAACTTATCAAGATACAAAACACAGACAATACAACAAGACAGATACATAGATGAAGCGTTTGCTGGTAAAATGTTCTTCCTTATTTCCCAGTGAAAGTTTAATCAAAAAGACTGTGAGTGTTGAGTCCTTGCTGAATATTATTGATAACTCGGAGAGCTGTTTTGAAACTCTACCCTTCTAAATTGCCTACAAGAGTGGTTTCTTAAGAATGCCATGGTCCCTTCTTCAGGTCAAATTTGAGACTTGGCAAATAGGCACTAAATAAATGTTTCTTTTCTTCCCTTCCTCCAATCACATATAAGAAAACCATGGAAAATCAAAGGACTGCTTGCTTGGAAACAGTTAAGTAAAGAAAAAATTTGAGAATGGAGAAACACTAATGAACCAAAAAAGACTTTCCAAAGGCACTGGAGCCTGAACTTAAAGAAAGTGCGGAATGCTAAGAGGCAGAGGAATGGAGGGAACGCATATCAAGCATGAGGAACAATCTGTGTAAAGGTACAGAGCTGGGAAATGGAATAGCACATAGTCTAATTGGAATGGAATATATTACACGAAGGACAGTAATAGGAAATATCTGGACAGGTAGATGAGTTGGGTTGTACAAGGTTTTAAATACCAACAAACCTAGAAAATTGTCATTAGTCTTTAAATTAAAATCTCCAGATAAAGGCAACTTATTATCATCCAAACTAGTCCATTTCATCTTCCTTACTTGGAGCTGATCTCTCCCTCACCCTAGGGCTTTTATCTGGGACCAAGCAAAGGTCCCAGATAAATTTCTTCTTCCATATGACAGCCCCCCAAAGACCTGAAGATGCTTAACATGTTCCCCAAAGTTTTATGGCATGTTCTGCCATCCTGATTACCTTCCAATGAAAGTCCTCTGATTTCTCATAATCCCCAAATGTTTCTCCCAGGACTGAAAACAATACTCAAGATATTATTGGTCAGGGCTGAACAAAGGGAAATAGTCACTTTCCATCTTCTGACCACTATGCATCTCTTAACATAGCAGAATGATACATTTGTTCTCTTGACTTCCACATCATATGACTGACTCACACTGGATATAAAATCAATTAAAACTTCCACGTTCCTTTCACAGAAACTGCTATCTATGTATGACTCCCCCAAGTCACAACTCCTCCAACAAAATTTTCCAAGGTGGTATGATCAGGAAAAAGAAAAGTCATATATTTGAATTCAACATGCCTCAGCTAACAGGAAAATGGGCATTCTTGCCTCTCTCCAGACTTGATTCCCTGCTTTCACCTCTTCTTTTGGTCAACAAGTATACATGGCATATTTATTATGCTTTCTGCACTTAACAAGCCATCTGTGGAGATACAAAAGAAACTTAAGAGTCTGTCGTTGTCTTCAAGAACCTTAAAATCTGGTTGTAATGAGACTAATGCTCAAAAAATGACTGCAGAGAATTATAAGACTTCAAAAATATAAATATTAAATTAAAGTATGGCAAAATAGTTTTTGCATTGTAGTGTGTAGAAGAAATGACAGACATAGAAGAATGAAGAGAGTGTAAGATAGTTGGATATGCCACTGAGAAATTGTTCACTCCTGGATAACAAGAGCAGAATTGTAACTAAGGAAAGACCAGCAGAACTTTGTCCCAGGGTGCCAAAATGTATATAGTCTTTACAGTCTTTTAAGTCAGAAGTGTAAAAATAAACAGCTTGTATGGCAAGAAAAAGTAGATAAAATAGAAAGCTATGAGATGGCTGTTATAAGGAGCACCACAGGTGAGCGCTTCTCCACTCTGAGAAGCATTTGAGGATATATTCCATGCTACTTTCCCAAGAAACAAAAGTTGCCAGTAAAATTCTAGAGATAGTACTATTACATCAATAACTGGTACCCATGAGTATAAGAGATGGCACTAATAGGAATGATGATGAAAAATACCAAATTCCATGTCTTATCCAAACAGACAACATGTAATGTCATTAATTCGTTCTATGAAATCAGTTCAAGGTTCTGCAAAAACATGGCATTCTCTAAAAGTTACAGAAAAGTTAGTTACATATGAACAATATTGAAGGTGGGTACTTGGACAAACAGGTTTTTGCACATTAAAATGAGGTCTGACCTTAATTTATTGGTGACCTGATAGCAAAAGGACATTGACTGTGTCTATGCTATGCAAAATATGCTTTCGCAAGTAGGTATATGATCTTTTTAGCAAATATTGAAATCATGAGAAAAATAGAAAAGATTTTTATATGTCTTTTTAAAGAATTTGCCAGTTAGGAAATTTAATAGACAGAAACAACAAACAGAACCACCATGTCAAAGACATAAAATAAATGGTAGGCAAAGTGTAATGAACAGTTCTCTGATTTTGTGATAATTAAGGAACAGCACACAGCACTCTAACCCCATAATTGTATCTAAATATAGGTGATCAACTGCTAAATTAACTATGTAACTTTGTGAAACCCCTTTAGATTATTAATTATTAGATGAAGGCAAGAAATTGATAAAGAAAAGATATTTTATTTGGAAATACTCTATTTCATATGATCTGGGCCATGATTGAGACATTGGCAAGTCTGAGCTGATGATTAGGAGTTCACCAAAGGAAGGTTTAAATAGAGTGGTGGCTCTCTAGCTTTCCCAGTAGTTCCAACTGAGCAAGCTTTCAGCATATCTCTTTTAGTACATTAAAAAAAAAAACGAGATCTACAATTCGTAGTTATAAAATATACTGCTAGGTTTACTCTCTCAGTCAATAAAAGCAGGTTTTAAAAGTAGAGTTTTTTGCAGACCTGAACTTAAAAAGTTGTTTCTCTAGCTACAATCCCTGGGAAATGATCTAACATCAAAATGTGAAGAAACAACCTTTGAGTTAGGTTTGACAAGGTGTTATACTGAGACTCTAGAAAAATAAACACAATCCCTTAGAAAACCAATGCTGTTCTTTCTAGTAAATAAAGCTGCAGGCAGGTAGATAAGAATTTATGGGAAGAAAGAGCTGTTTCAAGACTTGCAGCAGGACTTTATGCCAAATAAATGTCTTAAACAAAAATCATGTTTGTGACATTCCACGGAAAAGGCCAAAAAAACACAGAAGTTTCTTTGGTGTGATTAAATTGGTAAAATAAGCAGTGCTTAAGTCCCTGTGTAACCTAGCCTGTGCTATCTCTGCCTGTCTTCTTCTACAAGTTTACAGTAAGAGTTAGATTATGAGATTTCAGTAGTCAAAGAGTCTTTGAACAGGCAGGTCTGCCATAGTTCTGCTATGCTACCATACACCCTACAGACCTACACTATCTGGGACAGAACAAACATCAGTTGATATAGTTTAGTCTATTCATAACAATTTTTTGTTGCTTTGTTTTTTTCTTTGTTTTCCCCATCTTACACAGGCTAGAAGTACAATGCCTACTCCGGCCCGATCCCATTATTGATGTGCTCAGGAATTTTGACTGCTCTGTTTCTTACCTGGGTCATTTTGTCTCTCCTGGGGGTTGGGGAGCCTATTGTACCCTTCTAATTGCTTGTTCCCCAGAGGATTCACCATATTGGCTTCAGACTTAGTGTTTACATCTCATAGCCTTAGCCAGTTTGTAATTCAGTTGCCTGGATTATATTCTTATGCCACAGTATCTGGCCATTCATAACAATTTAAAAGAAAAAACAAATGATTTGGGAAAAAAAGCCAAAAATTTTCTCCCATCTCTCCTCCCTCTTACTAACATTCATTAACTACTTTATCTGGACATAGCTGCCCATTTGGGGCAATGGTGAATGAATGGTGGTTGATGTGTTGATATTGTTCTTAATGGAAAGGGAGATTTTCCTAGGTATCCAACAACAGGGACAAATTAAAAAATCACAACTTTGCATGAGATTTCAAAGAAAGCAAATTGACTGAGTGACTAAAAATTTCTGATGGCCAATAGATTTCATTGTGCCTTATTTCTAGTTTTATGGCCACAGGTTAGCCCGTTTCCATTTTTCTTCTTTTTTCGGCTTTGTGGAGGGGGGCAATTGGGCTTAAGTGACTTGCCCAAAGTCACACAGCTAGTTTTGTGTTAAGTGTCTGAGACTAGATTTGCACTTAGGTCCTCCCGATTCCAGGGCTGGTGCTCTATTCACTGCGCAACCTAGCCACTCCTATGCTTCCATTTTTTCAATAGTGTATTGTTAATCTCAAGAATCTTTTTTGTTTAATGTAAGCCCAGGCTTTGGCTTCTTGCCTAAACACAATTTGTACTTTTCAAAAGATGTTGTAAGTTTTACTAGACTGACTTCTTGCACCTTTTTTCCCTTCAAACTTGCCTTTCTAAACTAATCAGCCTCCACACCTTTTTGTTTTTCTTTCTATAACACGAACATCAGAATGGGAAATCAGTTGGTGAGGGATATCTACTTAGGTAAGAGATTTTACTCGAAGCTCAGCTTCAGGCTCTCCCTATTTTCTTCTAAAAACTTGTTTGTCTGATTTTTAGACTGTGTACCCAATAATCAAAAAGAATAGTTTAGCATAATTAATGCTTTTTGAAGTAATGTCTTTTTTTCTTTAATAGCTCATTTATTGTGTACAAGTCGAAGGCGTTTATTTTCAATTACTCATCAAAGAGTCTCAATTTTCCAACCCATTGTTTAATCATGGTAAACAAACTTCAGAATCTAACATCACCACCATTAAGTCTGCCTTGGGAATACAATGTCTTCTAAGTCTGCATGGATGGCTGACTAGCAGCTGCTCTATGGGTAAGATGCCTTAGGCACCTACCTTTCACTGTAGCCCTGAGAACAGCTACAACAAGACCCTAGGGACATTTCAAGTCTTTCTTTTGAAAATGTAAATTAGCTGTCTTTGTATAAATACCACTACTAGGGTTCCAGCACTGAAAAATGCCACCCAGGACCAAAAACGAGTCCCCAGATTGTGGTATCATTAGGAAAGACTTAAAAAAAAACTTGCAGAACAGGAAGTGAGGTTTTATAGTATATTTCTCTGGTCTTAGGCAGAGAAATAAAGAGCATACTCTGCCTTTTAAAGGGAATTACAAACATATATACATTGTGTATACACTTATGTCTTTGTGTATACATATTAATATGTTGTGCACATGTGTGTGTTGCATACATGAATGTGTATATATACATACACAGAAATGTATATGCATATATGCACATGTGTGTTTTGTGTGTGTATACATAAACCAATCTATACATATGTATGCATGTGTGTATACACACACACACACACACATCCTCCCTTAGCACCACAATAAAAGCAGCTTTGGCCTTGCTGACAATTTTTCAAAGAAATGGGTCATAATAACGCAGCTCTCTCTTTTTTTTTTAAAGCATCTCTGTAAGTGTATGGACAGAATAGGTTAGAGCTAGGCTACGTAGCCTTAGCTCATTCTTAAGATGATATCTTTGAGTTACCATAGCAACTCATCAAGGCCCTATTTTAGAAAAAAAAAATAGAACTGTGGAAAAAACACACAGAAATTTCACCTCTCTCCACCCCAATTCCCCATCATTCTCCTGAATTTACCATTTCTTTAACAATAGAAGATTTGCTTTGATTTTGATTCTATTTAAAATGCAATGAACACCAAATTCTGAATCAAGGGATATGAAATCTATCTGACACCTTTTATTATGGGCTTTCATGAAAAATTATAATTTAACACTTATACATAAAAGAGACACTGTCCCCTCCACCTCACATTTCTTGCTCGCTTCTTTCCGTGAACGTTTCCCCTTTTAGCTATAGGCACAACATTGCCTGCCAGCCAGCTAACTCCTCCCTCATCCCTAAGTGTCTAGGGTTAGAAAATCCATTTATTTGCTTGCAATCTTGAGGAACAACGATCTTTGCCTCCTCTGAACTCCTACTGAATGTGTTTTCTGTACAAATCACTTGGCGTTCTTCATGTCCTATCTCAATGTTATACATCTTCTCCCATGTGCATATTTTGTCTCTCCCAAAGACATTATAAACTTTCTGGGTAGTATCATAGATAGAGAGTCAGAAGGGACCTCAGAGTGCTTTGAGTTAAGCCCCTTCATTTTATAGATGGAGAAGGTAAGACCAAGGAAGATCACACAGCTAAGTGATACACAGGATGGAATGATGGAGTCAGGAAGACTTGGCTTCGGATCTCATCTCATATACTAGCTGTATGATCCTAATCAAGTCACTTAACCACTGAGCTTCAATTTCTTCATGTGTGAAATGGGAACAACAGTAATACCTTAGAGGGTTCATATAAGATTCAAATGAGATATGTAGGGAATATTTTGCAAATCTTAAAAGCTCTATAGAAACAATCGCTAATATTATTATTGTTGGTATCATTATTGATTATTATTAAAGTCCAAGACTGAATTTTAACCTAGGTCCTCTGATTCCAGAGCAATTTGTCTTTTTATTGTATCTTTTCTATTGCATCTCCTTAGAATATTGCGTCTCCTTAGAATATTTTACATTTTATAGAATATTTTAATTGAACGGGATTTTAGGGACTAATCCATCGAAATACAAAAATGTCTAAGAGGAAGAGACTAGGGCCAGAGCTATCAATGAAACCATTCTCTCCAATGTTTCCAAAGACCTTTTAATTGCCAGATCTGAAGGGCTTTCTTTTAATCAGCCCTCCACCTTCAAAATCTGACACTTTTGCTCTCTCCCTGGGTTTTCTTCTCACTGCCTGACACATAGTAGGTGCTTAATAATTATCTGTTGACTTATTGACTTTTTATGATATTTCTCTCTCTTGATTCTCCTATGTGTCTGACAGATGTTTCTCTGTCTCCTTGCTGGATCATCAGCTGGATCGTATCCCTGTAGTTATTTTGCAAGGCTACACTCTGAGCCCTCTTCTGTTCTCTAAGTCATACAAAGTGAGGCTGCTTGGGACACGATGAATAGAGCACTAAGCCTAGAGTCAGGAATATCTGAGTTCCATCCAGCCTCAGACACTTAAACCTGTGTGATCTTGGGCAAGTAACTACACCTTTGTTTGTCTCAGTTTTCAATCAGTAAAATGGGGGTAATAATAGTATAGTGCTTAGCACAGAGTCGGTGCAAAAAAATGATATTATAATTATTATTAATCACCATCATTATTATTATGTTTCCTCCTCTCTGGGTAACACCCATGATACTTTTATAATCTGCGATCCCATTAGTAGATACTCCCTCCACAGAAACAGATGGGGAACAATCTCTCGGCATCTTGGGAGGTAGTCTTTGTTAAGCTTCCTGGGCTCAGGAAATGTATTACTCAGTAGCCATCCTTCTGGTGATAAAATCTCTTGGAAGTTAATCAGGCTGATTGTCAAACAACATGAGCCTCTCAAGCTTGATAGAAACTGCCAACGCTTATACTTTAGGACAGAGCCAGTAGTATGCTGGGAAATGTTTAACAACTGGCTCTGGTGAGAGGGAGGGGAAGTGTGCCCACAGCAGACTTTTAAGTTTAATCTGCATTGTTAACATTTTCTCTATCACATTCTTTTACTTTCTTTTTTTCTTTACTTTCTTTTTTTTATTTTTTTATTTTTTTTATTTTTTATTTTTTTTAAATTTTATTATAGTTTGCATCATTCATTTCCACAAGATTTTGAGTTACATATTTTCTCCCCCTATTTCCCCCACCCACC
>JAQQSV010009392.1:0-13536 GCA_028646515.1 Pseudochirops corinnae | reverse complement strand
ATATAAGATCTTTTTTACCAGATGTTTTTTCTTTTTGAAACTTTTCCTTTCATTATTTCTTATGGTAGAATAGAATTTCATTATATTGGAATTACCATAATTTATTCATCCATTCTCAATTAATGGTCACTTCCTTAGTTTCTAGTTCTTTGCCACTACAAAAAGAGTTTTATAGATTTTTTTATACATGGGGGTCCTTTTCTACTTTGTTTTATCTCTTTGGGCATAGGCTTAATAGCAGTATCTTTGAGTCAAAGGGTAAGTATGAGTAAGTACATTTTGGACATAGTTTCAAATTGCTTTCCAGAATGACTGAACTAATTCATAGCTCTGCCTACAATCCATCAATATTATTATTTTTCTGTAGCCCTTTCAGAATTTGTCATTTTTTGGAACTTTGTTAATTGGTAAATGTAAGTTAGAGGCTTAGAGTTGCTTTAATTTGTATTTCTCTAATTACTAATTATTTGCAGAATTTAAAAATGATTGCTCATAGCTGGAATTTTTTTCTTGGAAAACTGCATATTCATGTACTTTGATCACTCATTAAATTGTTGAAAAGCTCTTATTCTTATGAATTTGATGCAAGACAATATTAAAGATGCCAGCTTTGGATATCATTCAGGAGTTATCACTGTTAGTAACTTCATGGAAAGAGGTAAAAAAAAAACTTTAATAAAGTATAAAATGCCATATATTCCTATAGTGACTTCAAGGTATCATTCTCTGCTCCTCTTCCTCTCTAAATGTAGACCTTTAACTACAAAGCATATAGAAGAGATTTGCTGTATTGTCATTTCTACAAGAATATAAAAACCAAGAAAAGACTGCAATCTATCTAGGAGTGAACTTTGATTTTCAGAGTGAAATATCAGCACAGTGACAATACATTCTCATTACCTCTCTAAACCATTATAATTTGATGGAAATTCTAAAACATAAGAAAATAGTAACAACAAATCAAGATTGGCAGTATTTCAATAAAACATATTTGCACAGAGAAATGAGAGTCATAAAATTGGAAAATCAAAAAATTATGAGACATCATATTCATGAACATTGACCTACTGACACATATCATGTCCATCTATAACTGTGTATCTGTGTAAGTGGTACAGATGCAGCTTAGGTAGCCTGGTATGCTTAGCTATGACTAGCTACAATATTTCCCTGTGCTGTATGTCCTCAAATAAATAAATAGGATTCAGTTGTCATACTCATATGTCATAGAGATATGCCATATACTTACTTGTAATGGCAAGCAAAGTAATGATTTGCTGCTTATTTCAGCTATTCAACTGCCTTTCAGCCTCGCCTTTGATTGTGTCAAGTCTTTGTTAGAAACAGTATACATTGTGTAGAGTAGGTTTTACTAGCAGGTTATTGTATTATACGTAAGAGAAGAGATAAGCTGTTACAAGAGAAAACTCAGATGGAAAGGGAGTTGGCTGTGCTACAGTGTTTGTGCTCCCCTTTAGAAGAATAAGCTGGAGGATCTCAGTTGGTAGAAGAAAAAATTGTGAATTTAGCTAAGAAAAAGTGAAAAACTAACCAGAGGGATGTGCATGTAGTTCAGGCTGAAACTAGGTGCCATGATGATCTTTGCCAGGAGAGTGCATGGGTGCAAAATGAAACAATGTTACATGAAAAGGCCTTTATGAGGGCAGAAGTTTGCCTCATACTAAGAAGAAAGCAAGAGAATCACGGGGGCCAAACAGAGTTCAGCAAGATAATTGAGAGTTTCACTCAGTAGGAGGTTATGATATATTAAGCAGATTCACTCAAAGGATGGAAGAATCATTAGTGTCTTGGATGGTGAGGTAAAGGGGCCAGGGGTGTATGGGTAGATAGTGTAGATTGCTTGAAATTTACAAATATTTGTATTACTTTGTCAGACAGAAGCACTCTGTTGGTTTGTGTTGATTTCTCAGACAGAAAGTGAATTGAGATGATAGTGCCAATAATGTACGTAAATATTGTTGTAGCCCTGTTGTACTTTGTTTTCCTAGAAACGGAAACTGTGAAAAGTTTGTGGTGGAGCAGTCCCTGTGAGCTGCATTATGAAACAGGAGCAGAGAGCTGTCTACCTGTTATTCCAGGCAACAGTCAGGTGAATCCAGCAAGCTTTTGACCTTTTGTCCAGTGAACTTTTAGAGATTACCATATTCAAGGAGGTAACAATACAACCAATCTGTTAGCTTTAGCTCTCTAGGGATGCAATAAAATCTATTCCACCCATTCTATGTGGCCTAGTGGAGACAGACCCTTGTATTTGCTTAGAGACTATATGAGAAAGTTAAAGAAACAAGTAATAAAAACTCCTATTATGGTTGGATATACAAATACATATGATGATATACCCTTAGCAGTTTCCAATAGAAATATCATAGTGAAGATAGCTCCTACTGCTCATAAGCACCTATTTCTGACTCTACTAATTGGGGAAATAGGGCATCCTCTTTTGAAGGTGCTGGATAAGATTTCATAGCTTGGGAGAGTGGGGAAAAGATAAATTTCCCCTAGAGAGAAGACTAAATAGCCAGTATATTCAAAGTCAGAGTATATTGACAAGAATTGTTTTCTGTTCTTATGAAAGTAGGGGTTGATTTTGGAAGAACTGATGATATTCCAAGTAATGAATTATATAAAATGTATCAAGAAAAGGTGTTTAATATTAGACAGAATAGAGAAGTGAGGACTGCTCTTACCGATCCTTCTGAATCCTTGTATCCAAGTTTGTCACACCCTCTGGAAGAATAGGAAATTGGCCAAGCTCCAGCCCAGATTGAAGAAATACACAGAGGGAATTACAGACCCCCTATCAATTTGACTATATATAGGAAAAACAGATCAAATACTTTCACTGTTGTTTATTCAGGACAAGATGATCACCAAATTGTACCCTTAACTCATCTATTCTACTGTGATTGAGATTATGCCAGTGGGTTAATGGACTCCAGAAGAATGACTGACCCTATATCTGTTTCTTTTTTACTTTATATCTGTTAAACTTATTTGTGAGATTTGTTTCCTGCAAGCTTACCTGCAGATGTTTGATGTCTTAAGCCAGATGTAACACCGTGTCCATGACTGTGATGTGCCACACCCAGGACCTGGTGTTGATCAAGCTCCAGATGCCAGCTAAAGAACTGATCTCTCAAATGGGACCTCTTGGGGCAGAGACAGATCTTCATCCAATTTCAACAGGAAGTAGCTATGGAGAAGAGACCTTCACCCCTTTCCTCAAGATTTTGAGTCCCATTCATTTGAGGTATGAATGATGGGGTGCTTGTGCTCAAGCCCCCACCCTAAGATATTGTTTTATGTGCTTATTTTCTGTTATCTCTGTTATATTATTGTAAGTTCTGACATGTTACCCTACCAGTTACCCCTAAACTCCCATTAACCTATGTAATGAAATGTTTTGTCAATGTATTTTTGTTATGTAAGGGACATGAAAAATCTTGTGGCAGATCTCTGTGCACTATGCAATGGTAATGAGAATCTGAAGATCTTCTTTGTCCTTTAATAAGTCTAAAGGAATTTGAAGACCTTCCCTGATTCGAAGATTTTCTCTGCCCTCTAATAGGTTGAATGTAATCACATGAAGCCTGTGGTAGGAGGAGTTTGCTGAAAGGTAGAGCAGCATCCACAGGAAGCTGGGAATCAGAGCAGTTAGATCTGGCAGGAGGAAAGGACACACCCAGGGAGAGAACTAGGCTTGTGAGTAAACAGTTGTTTGTGGGAAGGCTAAAGGATGGTGTGGCTTCATGCTGTGCTATGGTAAAATAACTTCTTTGCTACTGTGATGGATTCGGCTTTCTGGTTTTGAGATTTGGTTTTCTGGTGTCTGAATAAATGTTTTGCTTCTGTTTTCTACATGGAGAGTTTGTTATATTTTGCAATTGAGCCCTATGTGAGCATACTTACGGTCACCATTGGTGCTGTGGATATTGAATTGGTGCTACAGCCATGCATATGCTAAGCACTGAGGATACAAAAAGTACAAGGACAGTACCTATCCTCGTGACTTTCATAATCTAATTGGGGAGACAACAAATGAACACATATTTACAAACAAACTTTTTCAGTATAAAAAAAGGAATAATTAAAAAAAGGAAGGCATTAGAATTAAGAGGGGTTTGGAAATAACATCAGAACTTATGTTTCAGTTCTTGGCTAAGAAAATGTAGTTGCTGTAGAAATAAACAAAGCAGTGTAATGTTGTTGTTGTTGTTGTTGTTCTTTCCATTTCCCCCAACTATATTTTTGAATGAGTCAATTACAGTAATTGCTAAAGCTCATTCAATTCAATCTGATATATATTTACCAAATAGGTCTACTTATAAGCCTACTGTGTCTAATGTACTCTGAATGAAATCACAGATCCAGTTCCTATCCTTTTCTCATATTGCTTCTGCTTCTCTCTTTCTTATATTATAATTTTACACTTAACACTTTAAGGATATTAAAAGAAAACATTTGCTATTGACCCAAACGGTCCAATTTATTGATTTAAACCACCACGGTAGTCAGAAGCCTCTGATTTTAATTTATTTATAATTGAATAGGGTTTTATGAACAATGAACCTAATATATGTTTAAGCAAGGGACCTTTGGCCATACCCAAATGGAACAGAGCAAAAAGAAGTCCCAGAATGCTGGAGTTTCCTCTGATAGTAGATCTCTGTGCCCTAATATGGGTTCTCCTTTTGCTACTGTCATGTTTATTTTATAAGAAAATTAAATGAGTAAATCTCCATGGAGACTTTCTTTTTAAATATTTACTTTTATAGAAAGATATTGTATTTTTATGCCACATTAATTCCTGAATGTATCCCTCCTCCCATTCCTCTATCCAGTGATGCTGCCCTTATAACAAAAGTCTTAAAAAAGAGTGAAAGAAAAAAAGTTTTTTACTAAAACTGAAGAACCTCTACTAACCAAATATATTATATGTGTCTAGTCTCATGGGTGCTTAAAGTTTTTCATGTTTTTAATAATCTTTCCTTCATAGTATTATTTTAGACTTTATATAGTTAGACTTTATATAAAATACCTTTGAAAATAGCTTTAAAGCCTTTAGTAATATCAAAGAATCATGATGCCGCTCAACACACTCTTTTTTACTTTAACTAGAAACACTTCATAGACTCATAAATAGAAAAAGAAGTAACCTCTACCTTCACAACTGCTTCATCCAAATTAACCATTGGCAACTGGCCATAGGTATTTCTGTTTCTGTGTTTCATATGAAGAAGAGAATGAGATTGTAATATTTCAGGATGCTTTTGTTCTTGGTAAATTGAAATGTTACAATGAAGCAAAAGATGAACTCATCCTATATGGAAGCTGGGGTGATGAAGAAGTGGCCTCATACAGGTATATGTATGACTGGAAAAGAGGGCTGATTAATCGATGTATGAATCAACCAACCAACAAACATGTATTAACCAAATCACAAGTGCCAGGCATTGTGATTCTCATGGAACTAGGCACAAAGCAATAGTGAAAGGATGATAGATTGACAGTTTAAGTGTTATGGTATCTATGAAATAGATATTGGGTGAACCTTCTATGGAATATAATGGAAAGAGATAAATACAAATAAGACAGAATAAGAGAGCATGCGATTTTCCTAAGAGGAGGAATGCTTAATTCTGATGAGATAATGGACCCATTAAAGTAATTTTATTAAATGTACAAAAAAAAAAAAGCTCTGTAAAAAGAACCCTCCCATTGTTTGACACATGTTCAGTAAAGTTCAATTCAATAATATTGATTGAGTTTATACTCTCTAATCCACTATGTTAGGTCTTGTATGTGTGTGATTGATCTCCCCAACTGGTTGTAAAATTCTTCAGAATAGGGATTATGGACTATATACCCTCTTTTTTTGAATATTTTCTTCACAGTACAGAGTTCAGTACTTATGGCACATTCAATTATGTAGGATCCTTGATCACATATGTAGAGCTAGAAGAGACGTCAAAGGCCATCCAGTCCAATCCTCTCATTTTATAGATTAGGATATTCAAGTCCAGGGAGATTAAATTACTTGGCTAAGGTCATATAGGGAGTAAAAGTTGGGATTTGAACCCAGGTCCTCAAGTTTTAAAGTAAGTGTTCAAATATACCACATGGGCATATAATAGACTTCATATATGAAATAGTCTTGGGGTCAAAGGATGATAAATTTAAAAGTAAAAGGGACTTTGGACTATTTAGTCCAACTTCTTCAACTGACAGTTGAGAAAATTAAGGCCAGAAATGTTACCCCCAACCACACAATAAACAAGAATCAGAAGTAGGATTTGAACCCAGAGCCTTAGACTCCAGAGTTAGCACTTCCTGAACTGCACTAGTTGACATATCACAGGCTTCATGCATGAACCAATTTCCTACCAATACCAACATGCTACTAAAAATGAATCCATCAGAACTTAAAATTACAAGATTTCTGCTTCAAAAATCTAGAAGAAAAAAATTAACCAATGTTTTCTGGAAACAAATTTATTTCCTTGCAGTTACTTTTTATAACTCTGTTTTAAAAAATTTCTGTTACAATTTTTCACATATATTTTTAGAAGATCTGGCATTCTGTATTTAGTACTGGGAAGTATTGGTTAGAATTCACTGTATATGGAGATACCAAAACATTCTCTATGGCATGCAGACAGAAACACATCTTAGCAGACTTGCTTTTAAAGAACAACGTCTGGAACAAATTTCATGACAGGCAAGATAATAATCTTTTTTAAAAAGTAGATCTTCCTTTGATCAATCTCAAAAGAGCTAAATTTTCTGAAAGGAAGAAATCACACATTCCTCTCACTTTTTTCTTTTCTAAAAATAAAGCCACTGCCAGGACTGCGCTGATATCTTGTGACAAAACCTATGATTAAGTTCCAAAGGCATAGTGTTGTTTTGTTGGTTCCTATTTAGCACGTTTCATTACTAATTATACAACTTAAAAGAATCATTCAAAATATTTATTTCATATTCTTTTAATTACAGAAAACTTGCAATGATCCCTCGAAGTAGGTAAAATAAAATTCTGTTTAACCTTGGCTATATATGATTTTTAAAGGTTATTTATACAGGTACAATCATGTTAAACATATTTCCACACCAGTCACATTGTGAAAAAAGAATCAGTACAAAAGGGAAGAACCACAAGAAAGAAAAAACAAATAACCAAAACAGTGAAAATGCTTCAAACTGGATTCAGTCTGCACAATTCTTCCTGTGGATGTGGATAACATTTCCCATCATGAGTCTTTTGGAATTGTCTTGAATCATTTTAGTGCTAAGAAGAGCTATGTCTATAATAGCTGATCATCTCATAAAGTTGCTGTTACTGTGTACAGTGTTCTCTTGGTCCTGTTCACATCACTCAACATCAGTTCATGAAAGTCTAGATTTTTCTGAAATCCACTTTCTATTCATATACTACAACTTTTTCATTGGCTGTATATGATTACCAGTTGTTTGGCATCAAAATATGAGTCCTCAGAATTACATCACATCTGTCTTTGATAAAAATTATCCAAAATACATTCTCATTTTAATAAAATTTGACAATTTACAAGTTATATAATGATCTCAAAGAAATTCCATCTTTATAGAAGTATAAGATGCAATGAGGTTTATTTCATTTCCTGGATCTGAAATACCTCTCCAAGTCAAAGATCATTTTTTGTTTGTTTGTATCTTTAAAAAATTAGGAAACAATTTCCATAAATCCCAAATTAGATATTCATACTATTTTTTTAATCCACAATAATTTCATGAGAGGACAGTCTGAGGTAGCCGTTCTTCTTGCAAAGACTAAACTCTTCACCTGTGTCATAAATCCTCTCTAGTTTCCCAAAGAAACTTTTTTTGTACAAATCTGACTCTAGTCTTCTGTTTATCTGTCTCTCTGTGTCTGTTACACTCTGTTTTTATCTCTGTTTGTTTTTCTTTATCTCTGTCCTTCTCTGCTTCTGTGACTGTGTCTCTATCTCTGACTCTCTCTATCTCTCTCTGCTTGTTCCCTATCCCACTCTGTCTTTCTTTCTTTTCTCCTCTTTCCCTTTACCTAAGAGGTAAAAAATTACAACCCTTTGCTGATCATATTATACACTGTAGAAATCATTTTCTATTCCCTCCAGTTTCTTATAAATTTATAGAATTATCTATGCTTTCTACCCCCCTTCTAACTACTCACTGACTAATCATCTTTGCATTCTGCCTTCTACTCTTATTATTCTCTTGAAAATACTCTTTCCAATGTCACTAATCATTTCTTCATTGCCCAGTTTCATTGGTCAAAATATAGTTCATACATGTGGTTGCATCTCACATAATATACTCCGTAACTTTCCAAAAGACAGCCAGATTCTGCCAACTTCAAATTTCTATTTCAATCATAAATTTTGAATCAGATTTGTTGCTCATTAATGACCACGTGAGTCTTCAGAATTTGTTGCCAGATCAGGAAAAAAAGTTGATTTATATGATTGATCTACTACAAGGGATATCAAGGAAAAAACTTCTCCATTAATGCATGCAAATCATTATTTCATCTTAATTTCTCTACTGCATCCCTAAAGCCCACTAAGAGATCTGTACCTACTTATTAGCAATGTCTATGTGTCTACTGATGCACAGCAGTGGCTGACATTAATTTACCAGGGACAGATCAACTGATCTGCTTCTGAGCTCAGAAAATGGGAGCATATGGTATAATTTTGCTTGATATATTATCTTTGATGACATGTGTGTCCTGTCTTCTGAGGTTTTTATAAAACAGGTAGAAATTTAAAACAGTAATAAGTCAAAATGATGAGAAAACCAGAATTTTTATAGGATATTGAAAAATATAGACAGTGTATATTATAGATAGGTGAGAAATTTCATAGAATAAAATGGAGTAAAGAAGTCTACTAGTAGTCATGAAATAACAGTTCTCATACATCATACCTTTGTGGCAACCAAAATGGTTCTTAATTTAACTGATATCCTAATATTTCCTTCACACTGACTTAAAAGACATTTGAGCAGTTAGGTGGCTTTGTAAAGTATCAGTAGGAGATCTGGAGTCAGGCAGATCTGAGTTCAAATTCAGACTCAGACATATTTACTAGTTGTGTGACTCTGAACATGTCATTCAACCTTCATTTCCCTCAGCTTCAACATCTGTAAAAAGCAGCTTTCTCCCAAGGTAATTGTGAAGTACAAATGAAATAATAATTGTAAAGTACTCTGGATAGCTCCTGGCACATGTTAAGTGCCATAGGAAGTAAATTGTAGCTATTATTGTTGCTGTTACTGTTATTATTAATTAGAATTATTATTCTCTGTTCTCATCATGATTAGGAATTAGTTAAGCATTTTAGCATTTCCCTTGCTTTAATTGTTGATAGATCAAATAAGTTATTCATATACCATACTTTTCATGAAATCTTAGAAAATACACTTTGTAAATAGAGAAAAACATATGGATCCTCACAACCTCCAAAATTCTCTTAATCTAATGAGTTTTCAGTTTCCTCATTTATGATATAAGTGCATTGGACTAGTCATTCAGGTGATCAGTCAATTAGAATTTGTTAAGCACTGCTACATTGGAGAGAAGAGGCAGCTAGGTGACTCAGTAGATAGAGTTCTGGGCCTAGAGTCAGGAAGACCTCAGTTCAAATGTGACCTCAGACATGTAATAGCTGTGTGACCCTGGGTAAGTCATTTAACCTCTGTTTGCCTTAATCCACTGGAAAAGGAAATGACAAATATCTACAGTATCTTTGCCAAGTAAACTCCATGGACAGTATGATCCACAGGGTCACAAAGAATCAGACACAATTGAACCACCAAACAACAAGAACAACAACATGGGAGGTACTGTGCCAAGTACTGGGGATACAAAAAAAAGCAAGAACCAGTGACTTGCTACATTCTAAATGTGAAAGAAAACATATAAGAAGCTAGCTATATAAAAGAATTATATAGATATATGGATATAACCTGAAAGGGGAAGGCATTAGGAGTTGAGGATTTTCTGCAGAAGGTGGAAATGGAGCAGAGCCATGAAGGAATGCAGAAAAATTAAGAGATGGAGGCAAGTGGGAAGCAGATCCTGGCATGGCAAGTACAAAGTCATGGAGATGAAAAAAGAAGTGTTTTATTTAAGAAAGGACTACAAATAGTCCAGCATAGTGCTTGGTAGGAAATTAGTGATGAGGGCAAAAGGGAAACAAAGGTCTAATTATAAAGAACTCAAAGCGCATAACGGGATTTTATCTTTCATTTTGGAAGAGGGAGACCTTGGAATCAGAAGTGACATTATTACACACTTATATTTTAGAAAAATCAATTTGGCAGCAGAATAGAGGATAGATTGGCATGATGAGAGAGTTGAGGAAGGCAGAATAATGAAAAGACTACTGAAATAGTCCATGTAAGAAACAATGGATTATAGGGCTGTACCTATATGATTGGAGCAAAATGCATATTTGTATGAGATGTAAAGGAAGTAATTAGAATATCTGGCGTGGATTGGCTATGTCAAATGACAGCAAGAAGTTCAGGTTAATACTGAGATGAAGGGACTGGATGACTGGGAGAATATTGAATCCTTTGACAGTAACAGGGAAATTTGAAAATAGGGTGAGTTTTTTGGGGAAGATAATAATTCTGTTCTGGAGATATTATATATGAGTAGTCTACAGTACTTCTAGTTTGACATACCCAGGAGGAAGCTGAACATTGTTTCGATGTGATAGTAGTTCAGGAATCTATGATTTTATATACAAACCACCTACATCAGTGGTTCTCAACCTTCCTAATGCGGCAACAGTGAAAAATGGGGATGATAACAGTACCAATCTTGTAGGGTTTTTGTATGGATCAAATGAGACAATATTTGTAAAGCATTTAGCACAGTGCCTGGAACATAGTTGGCATTATATAAATGCTTATTCCTTTCCCCCTCCCCCTTCTTTGTATTTCAATAAACTTCCTAGGGCTTATGTTCATGTGGCATGAACTTCAGCCTCTTCTGACAGAAAAAACCACTGAATTTAGAATCAAATCTGGTCTTTTCCCACTTACTACCAGTGTGAACAGTGGGCAAGTAGTTTAACTTTGGGGTTTCTTTTTCCTTATCTATGAAATGAGGTTTTGGACTAGAAGATCTCTATAATCCCCTTGAGCTCTAAATCAGTGATATACAAGATCATGGATTAGTTTGAATCGATCTGTATTGATGGAAGGACTAATTATACTTGGAATTCTTCATGGAAATAATCATAAATGCTTTCTCTATTTCTGCAGAAATATGCAAATAAATAAAAACATAAGACCCAAATAAATAAACAGACGGACATAGGAATTAGAGAAGGAAATAGTAAAGAAAAGGGACATAGAGGGGAGAAGAGAAAGGTAGGACTAAGAGGCACTAAGGTTAAAGAAGGTAAGAAGGTTATATAAAGGACTGAAGAAATGAGGCATGTGAGACTGATCAGAATTATAAACTACAGAATTTTAAATTAAAAGTGATTTGGGGGGCGGGGCAGGTGCAAGATGGTAGAGTAAAAGGAGGAACTTATTTGAGTTCCTGCTGCAATCACCTCCAATATTTGTAAAAAGATAACTCTACAAATTTTAGTGCTATAGAATCCAAAAGGTGACAGAGAGAAACAAATCTGCTGAAGGCAGCTTGGCAGGCTGGCAGGAAGGGTCTATCATACTGGGCTGGGAGTATAGTGCAGATCCCTATGGGCTGCACAGGCCCAGACCAGTGGCACAGATAGGCCAGAGCAGCTATCATGACAGTGAATCACTGGCAGCTGTGACAATTTCCAAATTTTTCAACCCATAAATGCCAAAAAGAAAGTAAAAGGTCAGTGTGGAAACTCTGTTGGAACTGGATGAGAGAAGAGTACTGTCTGGTCACTGATACCCACCCAGGGCAGCAGATGTGGCAGTAGCTGTGGCTGCCCCTGCAGCTGCTTGTAGAATTCTAGGCTCACAAATTGTGGGGGGACCAAGTGACCAGCCAGAGGGCAATTGCTGGAATCTCTTTGCTGGCTCTGAGGCAGGAATCTCTTGTTTTGTTCTGTTTGGATCTAGGTCATAGTCTTAGGTGGTGGTCCTGGGGTGAGGAGCACTAGCATGGCAGAACTTGTTAAGGCTGTAGAGAGGCAGTCCTCTTCACACTTCTGAGGCATGTGCCTAGAAGAAGCTTTGACAACAGCTGCACAAAATCCCAGAAATTTGGGACACAGCACTCTTCACTCTGGAAGCATGGGAAAGGGCTCAAAAGTCAAGTAACTGACTGGCAAGATGAGCACACAGAGGAAGAGAAATCAAACTACAGAACTGATTTTTGGTGACAAAGAGGATCAAAATATAGAACCAGAAGAAGAAAACAAAGTCAAAACTCCTGCATCAAAAGACACTAAGAAAAATATGAAAGGGCTGTAGGCTAAGGAGGAGCTCAAAAAGGATTTTGAAAATCAAGTAAGAGAAGTAGAAGAAAAATTGGGAAGAGAAATGAGAATGATGCAAGAAAATCATGAAAAGTGAGTCAACAACTTCCTAAAGAAGACCCCCTAAAAATACTGACAAAAATAACACCTCAAAAAATGGAATAACTCAAATGGCAAAAGAGGCCCAAAAAGCCAACAAGGAGAAGAATGCCTTAAAAAGGAAAATTGGTCAGTTGGAAAAGAAATTTCAAAAGGTCACTGAAGAAAATAATTCCTTCAAAATTGGGAGCAAATGGAAGCTAATGACTTTATGAGAAATCAAGACACAATAAAACAAATCCAAATGAATGAAAAAATAGAAGACAATGTGAAACAGCTCACTGGAAAAACCATTGACCTGGAAAATAGATACAGGAAAGATAATTTTAAAATTATTGCACTACCTGAAAGTCATGCTCAATAAAAGAGCCTAGAAATCACCTTTTTAAGAAATTATCCAGGAAAACGGCCCTGATATTCTAGAAACAGAGGGCAAAATAGAAATGGGAAGAATTCACCAATCACCTCTTGAAAAAAATCCCCAAAAGAAAATTCCTAGGCATATTATAGCCAAATGTTAGAGTTGCCAGATCAAGGAGAAGATATAACAAGTAGTCAGGAAGAAATAATTTGAATACTATGAAAACACAATCATTATAACACAAGATCTAGCAGCTTCTACATTAAGGGATTGAAGGAGTTGGAATATGATATTCTGGAGGTCAAAAAAGGTAGGATTAAAAACAAAATCACCTATGCAACAAAACTGAGTATAATAGTTCAGGGGAAAATATGGATATTCAATGAAATAGAGGACTTTCAAGCATTCTTGATGAAAAGACAAGAAACGAACAGAAAATTTAACTTTCAAATATAAGAAACAAGAGAAGCATGAAAATGTAAATGTGGTAGAGGAATCATAAGAAACTTATCAAAGTTGAACTATTTACATTCCTATATGTTAAGACGATATTTGTAACTCATGAAACTTTTCTTAGTGTGAGGATAGTTGAAGGGAATATAT
>JAQQSV010009391.1:0-13536 GCA_028646515.1 Pseudochirops corinnae | reverse complement strand
AAATGCCAGTGAAATTAGCAGTAAAATTGTCAGTAATGTGTTCTGAGTACTTAACTGCAGTGAAGAGCATTGTACCAAATGGTATAGCTCTCTAAGCCAAATCAAGCAACATTTATTAAGACTTTATTGGTGGGGAGTTTGTTTTAAAGGATGGAGATCTGGGTGGGTTTTTAGGTAGTAAAGAGCATGTTAATAAAAAAGAAAATTATAAATTAGAGAAGTGAAATCATTTAGGGGAGTAATTCCAAAAGAGAAGGGAAGAAACAGAATGTGTCAGGCATTGTTCTTTTCCAGAGGTGTTGCCCACTTAATGAAAATTGGTTACATGAAAATACAGATCTTTCAATTGAATACAAGATATGCCTTGGGCACTCTTCTCTTTCCTCTGGATCAGATTCTTATTATCAGATTACAATACAAATGAATAAAAAAATCAAATTCTTTCATTCCACAAAACAAACACAAAAAAGTCACCATAGGTTTCCTTTTAGTGATCAGAATATAAATATTCATTTATAAATAATTAAGTACATTAAAAAGACTATGGAGAAAGTCATATGGAAATTTAAAGCTTAGAGGCTAGAAATAACTCAAGATAATTGAAAAATGAAATAAAAAAGATATGCCCTTTCATAATACACACGTCATTAGAAAAGCTTGATTATAGAGGTTTTAAAGCAGAAATTGACATTAGAAGTTAACAAACCCTACATTTACAGATGTGGAACCCAGAGTCCAAGAGAAATGTTGGCCATTCATTCTAGACTTACTGTTTAAAACCCAGGGGGCCTCTTTCCAAGACTACTACACTGATAGAAATTCAGTTTTTGATTGCCTCCTGTTTTTTAAAGCACATCACTCTTATACCCTTCTATGCCTCCAATTTACATCTTCTGATACCAATGCCTGGCTCATCACAGGTGGTTAATAAATGTTTACTGTTTGATTGATTGAAGTGGGTCAGGAAATTGGACTGTAGAGATAGGGGGAAAGAGGCCTGCACACCTTTACTTTTGCAATCTGAGCTGTTACTTCCTCTGCCACTCTCATCACTATATAGGAATTTGGGAAAGGATACAACTGATTACACTTAGGAATACTTAGAGACTTTAGGAAATATGCAGACTGATTCTTTGAGGTGAGGTGACTATTGAGTCTCATTGTACAGAGGAAAGTGCACTAGCTTTGTGAAAATTGTTCTTTTTTAAAATTCCTTTTTGTTTCCTTTTGTTCTTGAATCATCCTTTCTTCCCCCACTCCTAATTTATGCTACATTAGTTCTGTGACCACTTTAATTCTCTCTCAGTCTCAGCTTCCCCCTCTATAAATAAAGGGGTTGAACCTTTAAGGTCTTCCTGCAATAACTCCATTTATCTAATGACCTTGCAGTAAAGAGAGAATAAAAGGGACTATATAAAAGTCGGAGATAGATTTCTGGACCTGGAGTTAAGAAAATTTGAATTCAAATGCTGCCTTCAATAATAGCTGTGTGACTCTGGGCAAGTTGCTCAGGCTTCTCAGACTCAGTTCCCTCATCTGTAAAATGGGGGCAATCTATAATAGCACCTGATCCAACAAGTAGTTGTAAGGATTGAATGAGATAATATGTGAAAAGTGCTTTATAAATTTAAAGGTGGAGCATAAATATTAGCTGCTATTATTTGTTAATGGAACGCACAAAAAAGCTATTCCATTTTGGCTTGGGGCCTCCTTCTCTTGAGTGGCGACTATAGCAGAAAAGGGATCTTACAGTCCAGGTATCAGCCCAGTTCATGTCTGAGGATGGTCCCTAAACTCATGTTGCCCCCACTAACAGCGCATTTCATTGGAGGGAGTAAGCAGTGATGCAACAATATTTTAGACTATGGATTTTATCTGTTGAGCTTGTTCCCTGTTCCCAACCCTGGTATATAATGCTTGCTGCAGCATCAAGCCCAACAGTGCACTTTGCAACCACAGATTCCAATTGGTTTTGAGTTTTGAGGCAAAAAACTCATCTCTCCTTTCGATGTCACTCTCAGTAATTCACCTTTCATGAAATATCATCTGTCCAGTAAGACATCTCTCCAAACTACTCCACACATCAGTGTAGCCTAAACTAAGAATTTCTTCTTAACATTTCTAAATCAGACTTCAAGATTAGCTACCATAGGAAAATGATGCCATTTGCTTATTTCTCTGACTGTGGTCTTTAAGGGGAAAAATAAAACAAAAAAACCTTTATTAACTTTCTGATGGAAACAGCTCTGTCAAAAATGAAAAGGCTGTGATTTTCAGAAAATCACAATGACAATCAATATATTTAAATGCAAATGTTCCTTCCTTTGTTCATTCTGGTGGAAGTCAAATAGAGGAATTCTTTTTCAAATAGCAGTTTAAAAAGGTTCCATTATTTTAGCAAGACATTTCAGTTTCTGCCTAGAACTTCTTTGAAGTCAGAAAGGGAAATGCCCTATATGAACTAAAGAGACACTGATGTGGAAGGTTGATAAATAAAAATTATATTAGTTATCACCCAGTGATATCTTCAATGTAATGGAAAAAATCTCCATTTTTGTTAATAGTTTTAATCTTTTATTTTTATACTAAATATTATTTCATACATATTTTATAATTCTTTCTTAAAGTGGTTCCCTCCGAACTGAATTGAGCTGGCCCTGGCAAAAAAGAAAAAAAAAATTAAGCAATAACAACTTATATAGTGACAACATTAATATATGCATCATTTTGTCTTAGAGTCTCCTAAGGCTCTGCCAAAAGAAAGGAGGCATGTTTCATTATTTCTTTTGTGATGATTAATTTTTTTTAAATTATTACTAGAACTTCTGTTTCCTTTTAGTAATTTTTAAAAATTACATTGCTGTATTGATTATACATAGTGCTGTCGTTTTTTCCCTGCTCATTTAACTTTGAATCACTTTCTAAACAACTACCTTGGTCACTCATCATTTCTTAAAATTTGGTAATAATCTATCAGATGTATCTATTACAGTTTTTTGTCCATACCAAAATCAATATTCAGCCAATGCTTTCCCACTACAAAAATGCTGTTATGAATATGTGAGTATGCATTTCATCTGTCTTTCTGCTTTTCTCTAAGTAACTGCTTTTGGCACAGTAAGCCCTACCTAGTTTCATAAAGAACTGAATTCAAACATCAGACAGTTGCCCATGTGACCACAGGTAAGCTCATTCACTCTTATCTGCTTCAGTTTCTTCATCTGTAAAACAGGAATAATAATGACACCTACTTTCCAGGCAGGTTGAGAGTAAAGGACTTTGCAAAACTTTTAAGTGCTATGCAAATGCTAGCTATTATCATCAGCAGCAACATCATTATAGACCTGATTTGTGGCTCAGTGGGAATGAATGATTGAGTCACTTTTCTTTCATAATTCCAAATGACTATATTATTTATACCAAATCAGATTTTTGTTGGTTGTTACTGAGTCATTTTTCAGTCGTATCTGACTTTCTGTGGCCCCATTCGGGTTTTTTTTAGCAGAAATACTGGAGTGGTTTTCCATTTCCTTCTTCAGTTCATTTTACTTATAGGATGAACTAAGACAAAGAGGGTTAAATGATTTGACCAGGGTCATACAGCTGTAAGGATCTGAGGCCCGATTTGAAATCAGGAAGAGTTGTCTTTCTGACTGGCAGTCCAGCACTTTATCCACTACACCCTCTAGCTGCACATACCAAGATATGTTATCATTCCTGTATTCCCACAATTCCTTCAACATTAGCTATTTCTATTTCTCATCACATTTTCTAGTTTTCAAGATATAAAATGAAACCCTAAAATTGATTTCCTTTTTTAATATTATTAATTATTTGGAGCATGCATTCATATTTTGGCATCTTGTTAATTAATTTAATACATAAAATATGCAAAGTAGTTTACTTATATTCATCACTCTTTAGGCTAGCATTTCCTTTGGTGATCTTGGTAGTTAGCTGAGATGCTCTCTGTACAATGCTCATACAGTTCCTAGAGGAAACATTGGGTGCAGCTGCACAGTGAGATTTGTTGCACATTAGAAGACCTTCTAGCTTTTTGAAATGTATTCTGAAAATTTCCTGAATTCAATTAGTAGCATGGAATATGTCTTCTTTTTACTTTCATAAACAACACTGTGCGTAGAGATCTGGCTCTTCAATCATCTTTATACTCTTTTCTCAACACTACTTTGTTTATATCAGTTTTGCCTGAATTTGACATATTGATCTGACTGGTAGTGTCAAATGGATATTTTGTTTCTCTTTTTGACTATTTTAGTCTTCATGAGAGGTCTCAGGACAGACATGTTGATCACAAAGATGTGGTAGCCCCTTCAGTGGGCATTGCCAAAAAAGAGAGAGAGAAGAAAGGCATAAAAAATGTTATTGATAGTTTTTATTTCTTCTTTTGAAAACAATTTATTCATATCTGAGAAATGACTTTTAGTTTTAAGTATTGATTTAAATCCCACCTGTATTTTGAATATCAGATTTTATCAGCAATATTTTATGCAAAGCTTAAAAAAAATCCACTCAACCATTCCAGACTTGATGTCATTTTGATTTTTTTACTTTTTTTAAAAAAATTATGTAATTAAAATTATAAATCATATAAATTAAATTGTCTATTTTGTCTTCTAGGATCATCACTCTTTTTTATTTGGATAAGAATACTATTTTTTCCACAGTTGTGAAAATAAAGGTACTACCCACCACCACTATGACCCTTCGACCTGGTCTTTTTCTATACAGGCTATGTATCCTTTAAGACCTCTTTGTGTTATGTGGTTTAATATGCTGTTGAAAATTTATTTTATGCCAAACTACTTTTCTGTTTTCTCAGCAGTCCTTATTAAAAAAGGATTGTTTACCTAATAACTTATTAACAAAAACAATTAACAAAAGCAAACTGAAGTGTTAGCATTTTTATTGCTTCTGATTCTTATCTAATCTGTTCTACTAATTTACTTTTTCCATGTTTTAGCTAATATAATTTTTTTATAATTACTCCTTTATAGCAATTTAAAAACCATATACTTGTTTGCTCTTTTCATTCTTAATTTTTCATTCTTTCCCTTGATGTGTAAACAGTATATGGGTCATTCTGTACTCTGAGTCCCTCACCTTTCTATCTACAGATGGACAGAGTGTTCTACAATCTTAACTGGTCATTGTGTTGGTTCATTTCCTAAGTCTTTCAGAAAGGAGGGGATAATTTTTTAAGGAAAATTACTACTCAAGAAAGAAATATCATGACCATCATCTTGTTTTTTGGTTTTTGGTTTTTTTGGGGGAAAGGCAGAGCAGTTGGGGTTAAGAGACTTGCCTGAGGTCACATGGCTGGTAAGTATTAAATGTCTGAGACCGGATTGGAACTCAGGGCTGGTGCTCTATTCACTGTGCCATCTAGCTGCCCCCATAGCTATCATCTTAAAAGAGTCAAAGTCTTAATAACATGAATAATAAAGTCCACTTAATATGACAATACATTTTAAATAATTGCATAAATTTTGTTAAGCAATATCTTATCAATTGGAACTCTCAGTTTGCACTTCTTATAAAAATGCATTCATGTCTGTCATAAGCTTTTAAAGGCTGAAGGTAGTCTCTACATATATAAATATATATGTATATGTGTATACATACACATATACATATGTATATATACACCTGTATGTGCACATATACATGTGTGTGAGTATATATATATATATATATATATATATATGTTTTTTTTTAATATATACTAGAAAATATTTTTACACAAATAAAATTGTTTGGTGATACATTAAACTTTGGTAATAAATTAGGAGAGTTTTCAATTAAAAAAAAAACACGAGGAATATGCAAGGTTTAGAAGGGTTATCTATACTTGTAACCACACGGTAGGAATTTTATGGTACTTAAAATCGTGTCTTAAATTTTAAAAATACTCTTAAAATACCCTTATTTTTAGGATTGTGATGGTTTGGGTTTTCCACCTTCCCCCCAAAGGACAGGCTAAATTAAATCATTATGTACTGGAACTTCTGTTGAATCAAAAAAGGTTGAATTTTGTTTACTGCAATTTTAATGTTCCTTTCATTTTCTTGCATTCTAATGTGTGTGTGTAAAATAAACGCATATTTGTATATATACATATATATATATGTATATATATATGAAATTGTACATACATGCAGCCACTAAGTATATATTTGTATACATATAGATATATGTATGTATGCATGCTTTTTTTAATTTTAAGAAGAAAATAAGTCAATTATGAAGCAGATATTCCAGTGGACACAGTGGAATTGGTGGAAAAATCTGGAGTAGAATGTTTAGGAGATAGAGTCGATGATAATTGGGTATAGAATTTTTACTTCATTTGGATGTGGAAAGTAGGAGGGAATGGCAGTAATATATATGTATATGCATATCATATTATAACATAACAATTAATTACTGAGAAATTAGTCTAGTCAGAATTTCAGGGACCAGAGAAAGGTCTGTCAAGGGATGCAAGTCATTAGACTATCCAAGGCCTTTCGTGCAGGTTCAACCTCACAGCACGTGGTGCTGTGTCCTGTGAGGCCCAGGAGGCTTGCCTTCCAACAGGCAGGAGTAAGAGAAAGTATGGCCAGTGGAAATCCGGACAGGATTTTAGGATACTTTCTACAACTTGCAGTCGTGTATTTATAAAAACAAAAAACAGTCCGTTCTCTGTCATGTTCATGTAATGCAGTGTTGAGATACGTTATTTTGAATAGTCACTGTATGTATGTATGTATGTATGTTTGCATGTATGTATGTATGTATACACACACACACACATACACACACACATAGAGTATCCCCAAAGTCTTAGTGACATTTTAAGACTTTAATAATAAAAAACTTCACTAAGACTTTTGGTCGTCATGGAAGAATCTGAATCCAACCTCTTCTATGTTTTTACTACCAGGCTCTCCCCCTGTTATCAGTCACTCAAGCTTATACTCTTGTTACTATCCTTAACTCCTCTCATACTTTCACATCGATTATGTTGCTAGATCTTGCCATTTCTACTGTTACAGGTCTCATACATTTTCCCTTCTTTCCATTCATACAGTCACAACACTGGTGAAAACTCGCATTACCCTATGCTTAGACCATTCCAATATTCTTATGGTTGGTCTCCCAGCCTCAAGTATTTCCCCACTCCAATCCATCCCTCACTCAGAAATGAAATGATATTCCTAAAAGAGCAGGTCTTTATATCTGGCGACTCTCTATTTACCTACAGCATAAAATGCAAAATCCTCTGGCATTTACATCCTTTCACCATCCTTCACTTTACCAGCTCTCTAGGCCTCATCTGGTTTATGCTTCTCCTTTTACTGAATGATATCGTGCCTTTGACCATCTCGCTGTTTCCCCACATGATTCTTTATCCATGATTCCATTATTCAACTTTTTACTCATTATTCAACCTAGTGGAATCTCTTAATTACCTCAAAACTCAGCTCAAATCCTACCTCCTATATAAAGCCTGTCATTGTTCTTCTTACCTCTATTGCTAATGAAGACTACTTTCCCTCTATTTTCTACATATTTTATATTTACACAGTTATTTGCACGGAGCTTTTTGAAGGCAGGGAACATATTTTTGCCTTTCTTTTTCACATCACTGATGTCCAGAAACAATATCTGAAACATAGTGTGCATTTAATAAATGCTTGTTAACTGTCTAAAATTATGGAAAAATCAATCAATGAGCATTTATTAAACACCTCCTACATGCCAGACATTGTATTAAGCACTGAACTGACTTAAATGAGTGTGACTTTTTTTTTAGGAAGGGATAAATTAAAGGAAAATTATTTCCACTTGACATGAATCAGGTCTTATATATACACATCATGAGCACTGAATTTTTTGGTTCATTTATGTTTTCTATAGGATGTTGAAGACATTATTGGCAGTTTAGATGCTTATATGCTAAAATCGTAAAGGATGAAGGGAGCCTGATAGGACTCAAGAAAAAGATCACTAATGATATTGTTCTGTTTTGCTAGTGAAACAACCTAGAAGTGAATCAAGGAATCCACAGGGACTAATGAATGAAGAACTGAAAAGTATACTATGATCGTAGACAAATGCAGTGTGCACATGATCTAATACAATCATGAAATGCAAGATGTTTGAAATTTGAATTATGCCCATTATTAGAATGGATTTATAACTAGCTCATTAATCATATAGCAGGGGATCACTAAATAATTCATTAAATTTTGTTTAATTTGGCAAAATTAAACATACTAGATATTAGTCTTTGATAAATCTTTTTTAGTACCATATGCCTGTGTCATTTTACATGTGAAGTCAATATTGTTATAATTAGTTCTCTTGTATAACAGCCATGTATGTTGGCAGGATTATGATTTCAATTTGCAAATGGAGGAGTATAGAGGTTAATTAACACTACAAGGATGAGATGTGTCAATTGACACAAAAATATTATAATTTTACTTCAAAAATGTCTTTATTCAGTCTCTTTCTCTCTCTTTCTCTTTTTTCCTCCCTCCCCATTTCTCTCTTTTTCTCACTTTCTCTCTAGATGCATAGATAATATTGTGCTACATCAATTGAGGCAGCTTGATCCTTCAAGATATTATTAAAGTCCAGTCTTCCTGTTAACTAACTGAAGGCTCCATATGGAGCTAATAATCAACCTGTGCTATGATTGTAGCCAAGGGTTTAAACCTAGTGCCTTTGCATACTACACCTCATCATTAGAGGGAATGATTATGCAATATGTCATGGAAGCATGAGGGGCAGAGCTGATGAGAGCTTGGAAACTCAAGGTATTTCTGCTTAGGTCGTAATTTTCACTTTGTCATTTACTAGCTATATAACTAAAAACATATTTAGCTTCTCTGAACCTTAGCATCTTAATCTGTAAATTAGGGATAATATTCCTTGTAGTGTTCCTTGCCTATTTCTAATTATATAGGTTGTTTGCATTCATCCAATTCCCCATATGTGGTCTGAATTTTTCTCTTTGCTTTGTTTGCAGAGTCACAAAAATTTAAGGACTGTTTTGAAGCTAGTTTGGGGGTTTAGGGGCATCAGCATAGCACCATATGGTGTAGTAGACTAGATCTGGTCTTAGAAAATCATAGTCTCTGATGTGAAGTTGTATAAAACATTTCATTTTCCTAAGCCAAATTCTATTTGTATATAAAACGAGGAGATTGGACTATAGATGAGCCTCTCCAAGATCTAAATCCTTCCGTGCTAAGGTCAACTGACAGTTCCTTACTTGATTATTAGTAATTATTGACTAAAATTCATTTAAAGGTAATGATTTCTCTTCATTATGCTATAGAATTTGGCCTCCATAAGGTCATCACCATATTCCAGGTCTTCTGAAATACTGAAGGCAAAACCTGCTGTGCTTTAGCATTTCCACATCATTGTTAATTCATAAACCTCATTTATGAGCAGGCAGACCTGCTTTCCCTCTAGTCTTTTGACATATTTGAAGTAATTAGAAGATGAAGACTCCATGTGATGTCTTTACTAATTAAAAGACCTTTGTAACATAATAAAAGGCAACAATAAAGGACAAGATTCATCTGGAGGTTGTCTGCCTTAGGTGTCTGGGAGTTCAGTTGAAGGGGACACTGATGATATGCCAACTTGCCAAAATATCTAGATGAAAGGTTTAAAAGAAATGTAGTCATGGAGGTGTCAGGATGGTATATGTTTCATGGATATAGCCATAGTGTTAATGCAATGTGGCAATTTCTGTCAGAACTCATAAGAGGCCTCTCTATCACCTTTACAATAAACAACTCTGAAAGTATTTGGAGACTTTTTTAAAGTATAGACTTGACAAATGACTTAACAAGTTATCCTATAAGAATGTAATGTATATTGTGCTATAAAATGACAGATACAGAAAATCAAGAGAACAACAGGTAGATATATGAACTGATGCAAAGTGAAATAGAAAGGAGCAGGAACACTATTACAATAACTGCAATAATGCAAATGCAAAGAGTGCTAAAAGGAAGCAAAATGCTATGAAATTTTACTGGCCAGTGCTGATCCTAGAGAATAAATAAGGAAGTTTAGCTGAACATCAAGTTTGATAGGTGGAGTTGCACTGCTATAGATCTTTCTTACAGGATAACTGGACTGTCTTCCATTTCTTAGAGCAGTGGTGGAGTCTGAGGGCAGAGTGATAGATATGCTGTCAGACATTGTGGCTGTGTCAGATATTCTGGCTTAACTTATCTTTGTTACAAAGGAAAGGTCACTGGGTAAATGGAAGTGCTATATGTGGAAGTGAGTGATATGAAAACTAAAAGGTGTCAATGAAACATTAAGAAAAAAAATAGTGTAATGGAAGCCTATTTCTTTTAGAAGTGCTATTAACCAACTCAAATAAAGGTCTACAGGAAGAATGTTGAGCAAGATGGCTAGGGCACTGACTGGGGAAAAAAAATCATATTTCAACCAAAATTTATATGTAATTTTAAAAAATGTTAAACATCGAATATTTTTAATGTATAGTGCTAGGCATTATCAGGGATGAAGTAAAAACAGAAAAAAACATAAAACATTTCCTGCCCTCAAGCATATTTCATTTTACCAGACCATTTTATAATAGTTTAAAAGTGATTGTTTAAAGGATAATAATTCATTTATTTTAAGGTCAGAGGGCTATTTAACAACACCTGAGGTTGACTTGGTTTCCTTTTCTTCAGTTTTAGGGAGTTTATTTCAAAGAAACAGTTATGAGCTGAGTTGTAATCACTGACCGCAAGTTAAGAGAAATTCTGAACACCCAGGTAGAGGTTGGGATTTCTGCCTAATCCTACATCTATATTTAGCTCTAATTATCCCTGGCTGATTAATGATTTAGGACAAATTTAGTTTTCAGGAAATACTTTGAAAATGAAACAGCAGAATATATTATCATGTCTGTGGTCACAGGTATCAGAAGAGAAGTTAAGTGTAGGGTTGGACCTTTTCTTGGGGCTTCCCTCAGGCAAGGTGCTTTTCTTTATGATGACTTATAGACTCATCCCAATATCTCCCTTTCCCACCATATCTCAGTCCTATCTTTACTCCATGCTTACTCCAAGCTTTTGAATCCAGAAGCTCAGAATCTTTTCTCCTCAGATTCTGAGAAAGTCTTTCCTTTCATACAAAGTACATAGGATGTGAACTCATCTCTCATGAAATGACTGATTGATTCAAAGAGTTGTACAAAAGTTGATTCAAACTTAGTTCTGATTCATAACTAACAAAGTTTGTTAAAACAAACAAAAATAAAAACAAAGTGTAACTAGTCAAGACACAAGAGCCAAAGAAGGTAGTTTTGACCCCACTCTTACACTCTACCCATGTTAATATTTGCTGTCTTTAATGAATCTACTAGAGCAGTGGTTCTCAACTTGTGGGTTATGTTCAGTTTGTAACAATGAAAGTACATCCTACATATCAGATAGATTCGTAACAGTAGCAAAATTACAGTTATGAAGTAGCAATGAAAATAATCTTATGGTTGGGGGTCACCACAACATGAGAAACTGTATTAAAGGGTTGTGGCATTAGGAAGGTTGAGAACCAATGTACTAGAGTTTGGCACATGTCAGATTTTGGATAGCTCTTTAGTGATCTACCAATTTTCTGCATTATGTGATTTGAAGAAGAGTCTTTATGGCACAGTTCATAATTGAATTCAGTAATTAATATTTTTCTATTTCCACAAGATTTAAAGTTCTACAGTAATGGAAATCACAGTACTCTGTAAACTGAGATGGCTCTCTCTTTTCCTGAACTTGGGAGAAATACAGTTCTTAGTGTCTTCAGAAACATAGGACACCTTTTAAAGGAAGATAGTCCAAAACTAATTCTTTAATAACAAATAAAGTATAATTGAAACTTGCATGATGTTAATACAAAACAAATACACGTACAATAGAGAAAATGGTGTAACAGGAAAAAGAACAAATTAATAGATGCATCACTGAATAGATGTAATTTAATGCAAGGTACAGATCATATGAGTAAAAGTTGGTATTATCTCCTGATAATGTGTATAATTGTTTGCCTAGTCTCACTTGGGACATTGTAATTTAGGTTGATTACTAGTTAGATAGTTCTTGCTCTTCAGGAACATGATGATATATTTACTCTTATATCAGAGCTTGTTAAGGGTACTGGCTAATAATAATCCTAACCTAATCACCTAACCGAGCCAAATTTGAGCTTAGAGAGGACTCAGTCCATCTAGCAGTATTAATTCTTGAGACAGACTATGCAAAGTCTTTTCCACATGAAACATCTGTTTGAATCACTGCCATGATCACGCAGACTTGGTATAATTGGTTGGCCATTACTTTGGCTTGAGTCCACTGAAATGAATGTTCATCTGTCTCAATTTGCTCATCAGGGAATCCAACTAATTCACCTTTTGGCAATATGTGATGGCAGTGGATTCTCTTTGCAGGTCCTCCTCCAGCCTCTGGGACTGTTTTGTAAGCAGGCAAGTTGCCCAGGCTCTCCGCTACCAAGTATAGAGTAGTTTTCCAACAATCTGCTAACTTGTGTGTCCTGTGACCACCAAGATTTCTCAACAAAACTATTATTTTGTGGAAAGCATTGATAATGAACTTAGGAATTTTATTTTTATTTCAATGTACTTGTGGGCAGAACTTGCAGCAAGGTGATAACTTCCTTTAGCTTCTTTCTTTGCCAAGAGATGTACTGGTTGTGAGTTCTTGCAGTTTCCCTGTCTTTAGAGACACCAAAACACAAATCAATAGGGAGGCATGGCTTCTGCCCAGATATCAGTAAATGAGGTATAAAAGGACAGTAGCATTAGTTCTTGTGGAGTAGTATGCATGTAACACGTGCTGGCTACACTGAGATTTTTGTTCTAGTCTCAGTGAACCCTATGTGTTTAATAAGAAGTCAGGTCTATTTCCTCTCTTTATTGGTACATTTGTTGACATGGTCTGTAATTTTTTCCCTCATGGAATGTAGTAAAAGTCCATGCTATAAGAGGAAGGGCCTTAAGAATTTCCCATACCATTTCATCCCAGATTATATAGACCAAGAAAAATAGGTCTTTACCTTGTCCTTTTCATTTGTTATTTTCTGTTCTAAGTGAAGCCAAAGGACTTGCTGACCTTCCTCTGGAGAAGAAGCCACAAGAATTCAGACCAGATTTTTTTTTTCTTTACCCAGCAATGAATTGATGCCCTGAGAAGCAAAAAAAAAATTTTTTTGGAAATAATCCTGTTCCATCAGGAGAATTCATCTGGTAGTTATGCCATATAAAATTGGTGAGCATATGTAGGAACTGTACTAAATTTTGATCCTACTCCTCTAGACATCAAGGTGGTAGAGGGAAGAAAATCCCCTGGAGGTATTAAAGGAAACACTTTGTGTTTGTTCTTGCTATTCCTTTGCCCTGAAAATCCTTTTGTAAAAAGTTACCCAATATTAAGTGAATAAATGGAACTGGAGTGCTAGTCATAGTCTGTGAAGATA
>JAQQSV010009390.1:0-13536 GCA_028646515.1 Pseudochirops corinnae | reverse complement strand
ATGGATAATGATAAAGATAATAATAAACTACTTTGATACTGCTTCATTTTCCATTACATTATAGACCATAGCTTTGAGTTGAATTAAGTGATGGAAGTTATGTAGTGACTTCTTCGCAAAAAATAATTTCATGAATTAAAAATTACATTTGATTTTATCAAGAGATAAGTACTTTTTCCATGTGAGGCATTTATATTGACTGATGTTACCTACTTTGCATTTAGATCAGCATGCTGGGAATTTTATGGCTCATTTATATTGTTTTAGTTTCCAAGGGATAGTATCCAGAAGAAAAAAATATTAGTTTAAGGTTTATTGTAATATGACCATCAAGTAAATCTGCTGTTACTACAGATTTAAAAAGAGTCTGTCTTTTATAGAGGGTTCTGGAAAGAATAAGAATGACTAAAGCTACATTGAATACTGCTCTATTCTTTGTGCATTAGATTCTGTTTTTTATGAGACTTTCTGATAAGGATATAGAATTCATGTTGTCAAGTCATCAGGATATATTAAACACCTGCTTTGTACCAGCCACGATGCTCACCTGCGGATACAATATGAGGAAAAAAAACATAGTTCCTATTCTCAAGGAGTTGTGTAGTCTAATCAGGTAGACAACATGTAAACAAGTATGTACAAAGATGATATATGCAGGATAAATTAGAGGTAATCAGAGAGGGAAGGCAAAATAAGATTTGAGGATAGGCAAAGCCTTCTTGTAGAAAGTGGAAATTTATGAAAGACTTGAAAGAAGTCAGGAAAGTCAGAAGGTAGAGATAAGCAGAGAGATCATTCCAGTCATGAGGGCATCCAGCAAAAATGCTCGGAGGAACCCAAAAATGCTCGGAGGAAGGAGATGGAGGCTTGTTTGCAAGGAATGTCAAGGAAACCAGTGTCACTGGATGGGTGAGGGATGTCACTGAACGTTTGCTGAGACCTTTCTATGCCCTAGACACTGTTGTAAGCACTGATGATACAAAGGTGAAAAAAAAGATAGTCTTTGTCTTCAATGAGCTTACAATCTAATTGGGGGAGACAGCACATAAAAGGAAGCTGAAAAGGTGGGGGAGGAGGGAAAGTACCCAGAAAGGGGGCGTTTTGGAGTTCAGTCCAAGGGAGTGCAGCTGGGTGGGAAATGAAGAAAAAGGCTGGCCTGGGAGCCCTGTTCTAAATGGAGGCTTTGGGAAGAGTTCTTTACTCCACCCTTCAGTCCTCCAATTAAAGGGACAGAAGGTACTGAGGATGCTGATGATGTAAGAGACAAAGAGTAAGGAGAAAGAAGACTAGGGCTGTAGGAAGGGGTCAGATTATGAAGGGGCTTTAAAAGCCAAACAGAATTTTGTATTTTATCCTCTTGGTTATAAACAACCAGTGGCTTTAATGAATAGGGGGTTAATATAGTCAGACCTGTGCTTTTGGACAGTTGATATGACAACTAGATTGGGAAGATAGTTGAGACAGAGAGACTAACTCAAAAGGTATTTCAGTAGTACTGAGAAGAGGTGCCTGCACTGGGCTGATGGCAGTGTCAAAGCTGAGAAGGGACAGACATATGTTGCAAGGTAGAAATGACAGCACTTGGCAACTGATTGAATGTGGGGGTGGTAGTGGTCAGGAATTAGGAGTTGAGGATGATGACTCTGAGGTTGCAAGCAGAGGAGACTAGGAGAATGGTAGTGTCTTCTCTTTTTCCTGCACCACCTAGTTGGTTCTAGTGACCCTACATGTTATATTAATCAGGAAGCTGAATTTAGAATTCAGAACTAAACTTATGCTACTGAATGTGGACTCCTACTTGTTTTAGAAATGTTTCCTCTTCAGACTCATAATTTGGTAATCGATGATGTATTCTATAACTGTTTAATCTTGATTGCTTTTGGACTGGAATAGTGCATCAGTTCCTCACCTTCCTTTAAGGTCAAAATGGTTTTGATTTTTGTTTTTAGAGAATGTATGTCAGCAGAGTAGACTATAACTACAAATTGGATGTCTCCTTCCAAAAATGCTTCCGTCGAATATACATTTGTTGAAGTGACTAATATAAGTACATTTTCTTAAGTAGTGTGGCCCTGGGACAGTTGAGTTTTTAGTAGCTTTTACTGGCTTTTGTTGATTTCCTGGCCCTGAGACTGCAGACATGTGACTGGGAAGGGAAAGCTTTGTTGGCCGGTCTTTCATGGGCATTGTAGTTATTAACAAATGTCAGTGAGCAATCTCCCCAGATTGCCTCTTTGACCAAAACCTTGTGCACTGTTTACAGTAGTCTCATTTTGTACTTCAAAGGTAATATATTCAAATAATATGTGTAAGACACAGTATCATTATTTAGAACCATTAATTAGAAATGTTTGATATCTTAATATATTTCAGTATACAAAGAATATCCTCATGTCCATAGATTTACTAGATATAGTAACATATGGTCCAGATTATAGTCTATCAGTGAATCTTGCTGAAAATTGATATTTTAGGGTTGTGTGAACCTTATCATAGATGAGGTTACTGGGGGGCATGGAGAGTATAAAACTTTTAAACTTATAAAGCTTCAAAAGAAAGGAACCTTAATTGAAAATATTTTAAAGTGCAGTGCATAGAGACCCCCTTAATTCATTGATAGTACTGTGTCAGTGGCTTAAGTGATGTTTAGGGATAAGTTGAAAAGATGCTTTAGAGAGTATTGACCCATATCACTCAAGGCTTGGTCTTAACTGTTGAGAATCAAGGGAATGAGCAATTATATCAACTCTTTGGTTACTAGAAATTTTGCTTTCTGTTTTATTTCTCACTTTGGGTTATACCCTTGTGTCACTGCAATTCTGATGAAATCCTCTTATTCAGCTTTTGTTTTTGAAGAGGACCAGTGACACTACAGGGTAATTTCTTGACTTGAGGACCAGTGATATCATGGGGTGATGTCTTAAAGGAGGAGTATTCTAGAGACGTTACAGAGGTGGAATTGACAAGCCTTATGAACAGATTAGATATGAGCAATGAGAGATAGCAAGTGCTTAAGGATAACTCCTAGATTTTGAGCCTGAGGGCCTAGGTGATGGTGTTACCCACTGTTCTTGTTCATCCTTTATTTTTGAAGACAACATGGGGTGATGTCTTGACTTGATCATGAACTGGATTTAAGTGCAGTAGAGTTGCCAAAGTTCTCAGCCTCCCTCTCTCTTCCAGGGTTATTGAAGTCCGCAAGACAAAAGTTAGTGGCAGCCCCCCAGGATGACGTTGGCATTTTTAGCGTCTGACTAAGCTCTAAGAACTCCATGCTACCTGCTTCAGTCACCTTCATGGATGTTAGAACAAATTGTTCTCAACTGCTCATTCTGTTGGGGGAAGTCTTCACATGCTTAGGGTAGACATCCCCCTAAATCTCCAATAGATTTGAGGCCTGTATTACTCTCAACTTGGTTTAGCCTGTCTGCTGAGACAGTTTTACTGGGGTATGGCTGCTGCGTATACTACAGCTTCTTGAAGCTACAGGTAAAAGTTCTTCAGATTTCTCTCTTAGGTATTCTGGAATAAGGCATTGGTTGAGATCGGTTTTGCAAGAGTGTTAAAAGAATTTCTAAGGGGTCTCTGCAAGTGACCTGAACTGGACAAGCAAATCTGCTAGAAGAAGCTACTCTGACAACCTGCCTGTGATCAAATACTGAACCAGATGGAGAGAGGTTGTAGCTTATCATCTTCCTCTTTGTGCTTTTCTAAGATGAAAATATATCAATTGGGCTTTTGCCTTGTCTTGGCTAAAGCCACTCACCAGTGCTAATATTTTTATTGTAGCTTAGAGAAAGTAAAACATTCATAATCACAATAACTTAAATTTGTATATTAATTGTGTTATTTCTAAACTCTGAGAACTAATGACTTTAAGAATAAGGGCATATGGTTATAACATTTTCCCAAAAAACTTCTTAGGCTATAAGAATTGTTAAAAAACAAAAAAACAAAGTCTTTCTCTTGAAATTTTGTACTTCAATATGTTATAAAAATGTTAAGTGAAAGCAAATTATTTTTTTAATTGAAAAAATCTCTTATCATGAGTGTGAGCTATCACATATAAAAATTATGTAGTCAGGGTTGTTGTTTTGCCAAGAGGGAATGACCACAAATTTAATCAGGCATTTAAGTGAGGCATACAATATTTTTCTTTTTACCTTGTGTCAAAGTAAATCATTGACAAATTAGCCATAGGAAAAATAAAGGACAAAGAAGAAAAATGAACAAATTGCAACCCTGTTCCTGGATGACATTTATTTGTTGTGTTAATATCGCACTGTTATTTACTCACCCTTTTGTAACTCTTGCCAGCGAAAATTGAGAAGCTGATTAGAAAAACGTTATTCTGGAACTTAGTACCTTAGGATTTTAGAGTTGGAAGGGTCCTTTAACCATTAGATCAATATCATTAACTTTATAAATTTTATTGCTTTTAAAAATATCAATAAGTTTGAAAAAAGAAACTGGAACTAGATTATGAAGGGATTTAAATGCAAAATAGAGGAGTTTATCCTAAAGGTAATGGAAAACCAACCTCTGAACTTAATTGACTTGGAGAATGGCCACTTAAAAAAAAAATCTTTGTTTTAGGAATAGTGATCTGATCAAGTCTTAATTAGATTTATAGGATTTTAGCAGACCTTGTTAGGAGTGCTCTCTCCCAGGCCAGTAGTATGTCTTGTATTTTAAACTGTTCCAGAAATTTAAAACTATCCAGGAATACAATCTTTTTTGTCACCTACTTCTTATAAGGATCAAAATGAGTTAATATTTGTCAAACTTTTAGAGTAGTGCTTGGCACATAGCAGTAATATGTTTGTCTCCTCCCCCTTTCTCCCTTTTCTCCTTCCCTTTCATTTCCCAAATCTGCCTTCCTTTTCTGAAACGCTTACCTTCCATTAGCAGCAGTGATGAAGACATTACCTGAACCCCTCGGGCCTTTAGTTTCTTGCCCAAGTCACTACTATGTGCTAAGCTACTTACAATAAGCTGTTGTTTTATTTCATCCTTGTATCAGTCCTTTGAAGTAGGTGCTATTGTTACCCCCATTTTACAGTTGAGGTAACTGAGGCAGACAGAGATGAAATGACTTGCCCAGGGTCACACAGCTAGTAAGTGACTAAGGGGCCAGTTTAAACTCGGGTCTTCCTGATTTCAGGCCCATCGCTATCCACTGTGTCACTTAGCTGCCCAAGACTTCATAGTCAACACTGCTTTCTACCTTCTGTCTGGCAGTATCGTTTGTATACATTTGGATCACCAGAAGTGGATAATAATCATTAAATACAACAAGTGTGGGGATGCACATCCTGGGACGGTAGTTGACTTCTCTGTTATCAGGTCGTTAATTCTCAGTAGTCACTCATCAGCCACCACTGGTCTTCCATGTACAACTGTGGACCTGTAGATGGTTGTTTAGAAGATAAGCAACTACTCATTGCTCACATAGTCTTACTCTGTTCAGCTCCCTCTACTTTCAGGAAGAACCTTTTATGTGAGTTCTTTAGGCTCTGAGACCCTCCACCGTGGTGTTTGGTTATCCCTGGACTATCGTAATGGCTTTCTACTTGGTTTTCCTGCCTAGGGTCTCTCCTCCAATCTGTTCTCCATTTAGTTTCCAAAATGATATTCCTAAAGTTCAGATCTGACCATATCATCCCTCCCTTCTCTATTTAATAATCTCCAATGGCTTCCTGTTACCTATAGAATCAGATGCTTTGTTAACTTTTAAAGTACCTCCCAACCTGGCCTCTTTTTGCCTTTTCAGTTTTCTTATACCTTCCATTCCTCTACATACTATGCAATACAACTATACTGACGTACTTGTTGTTCCTCATGCGTGCCACAACATGACTGGCCTTCCCTAATGCTTAGAACGTTCCTTTGCCTTATCTCTGTCTCTTGGTTTCTCTGGACTCCTTCAAAATACAGCTCAAATCCCACTTTCTGCAAATGACCTTTCCTGGTTTCTCCATAGTGCTAGTGCCTTCCCTCTGAAATCACCTCGAATTTACCTGGATCATATGTTGTATTTATGTAGTTATTGGATTATTTTCTCCTCCATTAGAATGTGAGCTCTTTGAAGGTAGAGGCTGTGCTCTTGCCTTTCTTTGTATCCCCAGAACTTAGCAAAATGCTTAGAACACAGTGAATGCTGTTGGCTTCCTTAGAGCTCCAATCTTATTTTTTTTATTTTTTTGTACCTTCTAACCATCTGACAGGGCAGAATTCCTCACCGTCATTAGATTCTTAGACTTCTTTGCTTTAACCTTGAAATACTTGTTTCACTTTTTAAAGGAATCCTTAATTTCTCCTTATTAGCTGGAGAGGAGAGAAACAGTTTTTCAGTCCCTTTACCCTCTCCTAAGAGGGAGACTTGCCTGTGTTCTGAACGTCAATAAAAGTTACTTGATTTTGACAGGAAGTTGCATCATCCTCTCTGTGTGTCACTGCAATAGTCTCTCTGTTCTCGCTTTCAGGAACCAAGTTCTTCAGTGTTATATCATTCTTGTTGGTAGTTGTTGTAGCAGCTGTCTGTAAGAATCTTTAATCCTGCAGTTGTCACTCTCTTTCCCCACCTCTTTTCTCCTCGTCTTCCATCTTGAGTCTTTCATGTCTTCCTCAAATCCCCTTTTCGTTCCTCTATTTATGTTTTTAATTCTGTATTTCCCCAACCCCACTATCTCCTTGACAATTCCTACTCCTTCCTCTTTAAAGAGGTCTTTTTCCTTGCTGGCTTGTGGCCAGGGAAAAACTGGCCTGTAGATAGGTGATTACCCTTTTCTTATTAATCTAGTTTTAGCCAGTTTATTCCCAAACTACTATTCTTGCCACTGTTAGTTCCTTCCCATCTTGGATTTGAAGGCTTTCACTCTTGGGTAGTTCTGACTAACCTTCAATAAATCTAAAGTTTTTCTGTCCTAGAACTCAGTATTTCATCATGCGTTAAATTCCCTGAATGAAGAAGATAATCTTTTTTTTTTTTTAAACCCTGATCAGACACTCCTGGAACTTGCCTTGAAGTGGACTGGCTTTCCATTAGGTTTTAGATTTCTCTTCCGTACATTGGGGAGGAGAGTGATAGCTCATATTGTGTCCTTGGATTAACACCAGTGTTATTTTCTTAATTGAGTTAGAACTGTGACTTTCCCAGGGCTACAAGAACTTACTATATGATAGATTATTTCATTTTTTTTTTTTTACTGGTTTGCTTATTATGTTACTTGTAGAACTTTAGAATTTATAAGACCACTGAAGCCAGGATTCAGGGATCATAGTGGTGTATGGAGTATTAAAGGAGGACCAGCACCTCTGGTATGAGGGCTTGCTGAGTTTTTTTTAGGGCTGCTCATCCACTTGTCTGTCTATCACCCAACTCTCACCTGTGACTCCAAGAAGCTGCAGCATTCTAGCAGCCACACCCCATGGTATCATTGGTCCTCTTTGAGCAGCAATCAGGCTTTCATTTCCTTAACTCAGTAAATCAGTAAACATTTATTAAGTATCTGCTATGTGCCAAGCAGAATGGCAAGTGCTAAGGATATAAAAAGCCTCTGAAGGGGCTCATAATCTAATGGCAAAAATAACATACAAACAAACATATACAAACAATCTATATACAGGATAAATAGGAAATTATTAACAGAGTAAAGGAACTAAAGTTAAGGGGAGTTGGGGAAGGCTTCCTGTAAAAGATGGAATTTTTATTGGGATTTTAAAAAGAGCTAAGGAGGTCAGTGGTCAGTAGGAGGACAGAGAACATTCCCATCATAGAAGAGAGCCAGAGAAAATGCCAGGAGCTGAGAGATGGAGTGTTTTGTTCATGCAATAGCCAGGAAGCCAGTGTCACTGTAACAAAGATTACATGGTAGGGAGTGAAAAGACTGGAAAGTTAGGAGGGCTTTGAGTGCCAAGTTGAAGATTTTATATTTGATACTGGAGGCAATAGGGAGTCACTGGAGTTTATTGAGTGAGGTAGTTATTTGTTAGAAACCTGAGCTCTTTGGTGGCTAAAAGGAGAGTGGGATGGGGTAAAGAGAGAGTTGAGGCAAGCAGACCCACCAGCTGGCTGTTGACATAATCCAGGGTGAGGTGATGAGAACCTGCCTTAGAGTAAAGGCAGTGTCAGAGGAGAGAAGTAGGTATATTCTAGAGATGTTGCAGAGGTGGAATTGACAGGCCTTACCAACAGATTAATATGAGGGGTGAGATAGTGAGGAGACAAGACGGCTTCTAGGTTTTGAGCCTGAGGGACTAGGCTGATGGTGCTCATGTTCTCGCAGAGGATGATGTCTTGACTTGCTCACGCACTTGATATAAATGAGGCAGCCTTGCATTTGCTCTCTCTTCCATAGTAGTAGTGTCAAGACAAAAGTCTGTGGTAGTGACCTAGGATGCGGTAGATGACATTGGGATCTTCAGTATCTGACTAAGCTCTAAGCCTTCCACAGTACCTGCTTTAGGCACCTTCATGACAATTAGAACAAATGGTTCTCATCTGCCCATTCCACTGGGGGAAGTCTTCACATGTTTGCAGTAGACATCCCCCCAGATCATCAGTGAATTTGAGACCAGTTGGTTACTGTCAACCTGGTTTAGCCTGTCTGCTGAGACAGTTTTCCTGGGGTGTGGCTGCTATTTATACTATAGCTTCTTGGAGCCACAGGTGAGAATTGGGGGACAGGTGGACATCAAAGGTGGTTGAGCAAGCCCTGAAAAGGGTTCAGCAAGCCCTCACACCAGAGGTCCTAGTCCTCACTGAACACCCCATACGAGTATTAGGGAAAGTAGGGAGTGGGGAGGGTTTAGGTGGAAAGACAGCTCTGTTTTGATGAATTGAAGATGTGAGATGGTGGATGAGATCACCAAGTGAAGTAGTTGAGAGCTAGAAGAGAAGAGGGTCCAGGACAGAGCTCTGAGGGGCACCAATGGTTAGAAGGCCTGATCTGGAAGAGGATTCATCAAAGGAGACTGAGAAAGAAAGGTCATATAGGTAGGAAGAGAATCAGGAGAGTGGTGTTGTGAAAACTTAGAGCGCCAAGGAGGAAAGGGTGATCAACAGCATCAAAGGCTGCAGAGAGGTCAAGGAGAATTTAGTCAATATAAATGAATCAGTCAGTAGACATTTATTAAGTGCCTTGTATGTGCTAGCACAGATCCTTTGATCTGCTTTTCTAAAGGAAAGCAGCTTTAAAGGGGTCAACAGTCTTTAATTAAACATCATTCACTTAGTTCAGGGCAAAAAGTCAGCATCTTGAACTTCAGAAAATACAAATAGAAATTACAGTCAGACAAAAAATACAGAGAAAATAACACAGTTCACCAGACAACAGACAGGGCTTCTAGCTGTCTGACCATTATATACATACATAGTTACCAAAGTTACCAGAGAGAGAAGCACCAACATTTGGGTTTTCAAAGCCAGGGGGTCAATGGCTACCCAGAGTCTCATCTGGCCAAATCACACAACTCTTTCCTTAAGTGAGCCCCAAAGACCTCATGTCAGAGTACACGTGGGCGTGCACGCACACATACACACACACACACACATTCAAATTCCCCAGGCTTGTGAATCGACAGGGAAGATCTTCAAATTCCCTTACCATTTCAGCTAGGCATTGTGTTAAGCACTAGAGAATGAAGATTGAGAAAAGGCCATTGGATATGACAAATAAGAAATCATTGGTTACTCTGGAGAGAGCAGTTTCCAGTGGAATGATAAGAGGGTTAGGGTTCTAAGAGAGAGGAAGACAGTATAGAGTTGAATTGGTTCACTAGGGGTCAACATGGGGAAAAGTGGAGAGATAGTGGCTAGAACAGGAGAGATGTCCTGGGAGAGAATTGAGAGGTCAAGGGATTCGATATCACAGTGAGGATGGAGGATTTTTTTTAAAGGGAAGGCAGAGGGAACAGTGAAAGGCCAGTAGATTATGGTTGGATAGGGAGACACTGGAATTTGTGAGCATAGAGGTGGTAATTTGTGGGTGATGCCGAGATCAAGGGAATATTCTGTGTGTGGCTGAGATGAGTTGGAGAAGTAGTTCATGGGAAGTGAGTAGGTTGTAAAACTGAGTGGTTAAGAGTATTTGAGGGAGTGTCAGTATGTATATTGAAGTCCCCTAGTACAAGGGCTGGAATTGGGGAGGAAGGAAAATTTTTAGCCAGGTACTGAAAGATTAGAGCAGCTGGGTAGCCAATGTATAGAACTCATCTTCCTGAGTTCAAATCTGGTCTCAGACATTTACTAGCTGTGTGACCCTGGGCAAGTCACTTTACCATGTTTGCCTCAGTTTCCTCATCTGTAAAATAAGCCAGAGAAGGAAATGGAAATAGTTCCAATATCTTTGCCAGAAAAACCACAAATGGGATCTTGAAGAGCCAGACATGACTGAAAAAATAACTGAATAACAACTGAACTCATTGAGGAAGGAAAGAGTGTGATTTGGGAGTCTGTACACGACAGATACCAGGATTTTGTTGGGTGGTAGGTATGAATAGCATGAACTTCAAAGGAAGAGAGGTTACTGAGTGATGGAGGTAGGAGAGGAACTTGGAAGTGACCTTGGGGAGCAAGGAGTATTCCAACTCCATTGCCTTGACCGTTGAGCTGAGGAGAATGAGTGAAAATGCCACCAATATTGGAAACTCAACAATTGTTGAGTACGTGGTAGGCATTTAGTTTATACTTGTGATGTTTTTTTGAGAGATGTATAAATGCATTTTACCTTCTGTTTTATTTTTCAATTGACGTTTGGTAGGAAAGGTTTTTGCAAATAGTAACATCAAGCTTTTGTTCAGACATAATTGAATGTAGAAAAGTTGGCACAGAGAGGCAAAAATGTATTGGTAAATATAGAAAATGAATACTTGCTGACCTGTTCACTTATTTCATTTAACTATGTTGAAAACATGAAAGACAGACTGGGGGATTTCATAGACATTTAGGTCTTTTAGCTTTAGTATGATAGCACTGAGATTCCATTGTTAAATTTTGATTTCCCTCCAGTGAGTGCATTAGATTGAAATGTGCAGAGCCAGAGAGCCACTTAGGGTGAAGAGACAGTGTGGTGGAGTCTGTGGGAGAGAGTGCTGGATTTGGGCCCCAGAGATCTTGGGTGTCCGATTCCAGCTCTGACACTAATGAAATTTGGGACTGAGAACAAGCTCTTTCACTTCTGTAAGTCTCAACTTCCTCCTGTGTAAAATGAGCTATTTCATATGCTACTGGGAAGGTCCAGTGAGACAGTATGTCAAGTTTTTTGTAAACTTTAAAGTGCTATATAAATTTCAGTTATTATTAGAAATACATGATTTTGGTATTGTTTTTAGAGATAACAAATCTGTCGTCACATTGTCTGTTGCTTCAGTTGTAGGATGGAAATACTGTAATAGAATGTCATCATGACTTAGTATTTTTGAGTGTTGTTTGTGTTATATATTTTAACATTTCAAGACTTTTTTGCTTTGTTACTTGATGACCTATTGTTCTTTATGCTTTTATAATGTGTTCCTTTCAGCCATCTGCTTTGAAGCAGTATTAAGAACTTTGATATTGGAATGCTTTGTTTGATATGACTCCTACTTGATACAAAGTATATTTCATGATAGATCCTAGTTAAAAGCCATTTAATCAGTCATCTTGAGTTTCCTCTTATTTTGGTGAGATGTTTTGCTCAGTTAGTTTCAGGACTTCTTTATCTAGGTTCCTTAGAAATTTTGTGGGGTATAGACAGACAGTGAGTAGATCTTACAGAAATTTATGATTCCAAATTAAAACAAGCACTTTAAAATTTTATACTTGGCAAGCAAAATGTGGCTTAGCATTTCTATGTTGTGTATTTTTTTTTATTACTTTGAAACCTGAATAGCACAGCTAGTGAGGCTTTCATACCATGAAACTTTGATATTTGTATTAGGGCTTGTTATGATTGAAGAAGTTTAATGGGTTCTCATATAGTCAGCATCAGGTATATTACAAAACCACCGTGTGCACAGTGGTTTTGTATCTATATTTGTAGATACAAATGGTACATGCAATAACATTGGCATTTCCCAATGTACTTCTCCCCATTTCCCTCTTAGAAAGCCATTCCTTATGTTCTGGACTGGGCCTAACTCAGGCCCATCTCCTTGTAGTTTAGATTCAGTATTGGGACAAATCTGACATTGGGAAATCATTTAGTAGTTAACAAAAGGAGATTTACGTGGCCATAGTAAAAGAAAAATATCTAAAAAGGATAGGCATTAAGGATATCTCAAGGTTAATTCAGCTGAGTGAAGCATCCTTACATACGTTTCCCATCATAATTCACCCACCAAGCATTAAAGATGCCTGGAACTTCTTGTGGTTGCTTTCTACTCGGGTGACCAGGAAGTGTTGTCAACAGCTTGAGCCTTTAGTCCAAGATTTGAGCCAACCAAGATTTTTGAGAATGGTCTTAATACCATTTAAAGAAAAATAGGCATAATTGCATAGGGTGGGTGGAGGAGGGGTGGTATTAGGCTACCATACCTTGTAATGAAATTTAAAACAACCAAAAGAAGAGACATTTAGTGATTTTTCATAAAACATTTTAATATCTTTAATTTTCTTGGTTTTTAAAAAATATTTTCTGTAGTTTAACAAAACAATGGCACCCTCTGCTGATCCTGAAAAGTATTGCTTAATGCCCAATTTACAAACAGAATAGTACATATGTTTTTATTCTTTTCCCTTTATTATTTGAACCAGCTACAAATTATTCTAATGTTTATGTATCTCATTAACTTGTGTGTATATATAGGTTTGTTAAGCTTTTAAAGAAAAATGTTTTGAAGAGAAAAAGAAATTAGTGTATATGTGTGTATATGTATACATACATCTGTGTGTGTGTGTTTGTGTATGTGTAAGAGGGAGGGGGGCGGTTCTTAACCTTTTTTGTCTTATCACTATCCCCATTGGCAATTTGAAGCTTGTGGACTTCTCAGAAGAATGTTTTTAATGGAATAAAATAAAAAATAAGATTACAAAGGAAACAAATGACATTAAAGCAAAATACTTAAAAAATCAAATTTACAAGAGGGAATAGAATGATATATGTGCTTCTTTATTATTGCATTAAGTATTATGACAATACTTTTAAAATTTAGGCAAGTTAAGGGGACTAATTACTAGAGCAATCTCAAGATAATTTCTGTTTAAAGATCTGTCTCAACTGTAGTATAATATGAAAAAAATGATTGTTTTAGGTGACAGAATTACAGATAGGTACTGCTAAACTGCTGTGATTGTTGTATACGTTCATAATTGAAAGAAATAGTAAATGTCAATTAAAAGTAAGTAAAAATAAAGATAATTTTTTTTCCTGTCGAAGTTCATGGACCCTTGAAATCTATCCATGTACTCCTTGGAGGAGGGTCTGTGAGATCTCTATTTTGGTCCCATCACTTCTTGCCTTGCATTTTAATAATTTTTTTATTTGAAAGAGTTTTTATTTTAAAAGCTTTTATTTTTTATGTTTTGCATAATTGCACATATATAACCTATATCAA
>JAQQSV010009389.1:0-13536 GCA_028646515.1 Pseudochirops corinnae | reverse complement strand
AAATAATGAGTTCTTATCCCAGAAACTGGGGTCTTTGGGCTTATCAAATAGTGTATACTGTAATCATTGATGACTGAGTCTTTTGTATCCAATCTATTCCATTGATCCACTACTCCATCCCTTAGCCAGTACCAAACAGTTTTGATGACTGCTGCTTTGTAATACAGATTAAAATCTGGTAAGGTTAGGCCACCTTCCCTAGCATTTCTTTTCATTAATTGCCTTGATATTCTGGACTTTTTGTTCTTCCAAATGAATTTTGTTACTATTTTTTCTAGTTCTATAAAATAATTTTTGAGTAGATTGATTGGTGTAGGACTAAATACATAATTTAATTTAGGTAAAATTGTCATTTTTATTATATTAGCTCAACCCAGCCATGAGCATTTGATGTTTTTCCATTTAGTTAGATCTGACTTTATTTGTGTGAAAAGTGTTTTGTAGTTGTGTTCATAAAGGTATTGGGTTTGTTTTGGTGAGAGCTATATTTTCTATGTCTATATCTAGAAAATAGAGATAGATAGAAATATGGTTACAGATAGACATGGAAGTATACAGGAGTCAGCTCATACTAGCTCAGGAAAGCTGACTGCTAAACGTTCTATGTGAGCTTTTCTACCTCAGAAATTGGAAAATGCTACAAATTGGGGCTTTATTTATTTTGGTTTTTTTGGTTTTTAGGCTTAAGAAAGTGGTGGAAAATAAAGCAGCAGTCATCAAAACTACTTGATTCTGGCTGAGGAATAGAGTACCAGATGAGTGGAATAGATTAGGTACATGAGCACAGCAGTCAATGACTAGTAATCTACTGTTTGATAAACCCAAAGAATCCAGCTTCTGGGATGAGAACTATTTGACAAAAACTGCTGGGAAAACTGGAAAATAGTATGGAAGAAACTGGGCATAGACCAATATCTTACACCATATACCAAAAATCAAGTCTAAATGGGTACACAATCTGGGTATAAAGGCTGATACTATAATCAATTTGGGAGAGCAAGGAATAGTTTACCTGTCAGATTTATAGAGAAGATTTTATGACCAAACAAGAGTTAAAGAGCATTATGAAATGCAAAATGGATAATTTTGTTTACATTAAATTGAGAAGTTTTTGTACAAATAAAGTCAATGTAACCAAAATGAAGAGGGAAGTGGAAAATTGGGAAAGAATTTTTACAGTCAGTGTCTCTGATAAAGGCCTCATTTCTAAAATATACAGAGAATTGAGTCAAATCTCTAAGAATATAAGTTATTCCCCAATTGATAAATGGTCAAAGGATATGAACAGACAGTTTTCAGAGGAAGAAATTAAAGCTATCTGTAAGCATATGAAGAAAATGCTCAAAATCACTATTGATTAGAGAAATGCAAATCAAAACAACTCTGAGGTACCACATCTCACCAGTCAGATTGGCTAAAATGACAAAACAGAAAAAATGATAACTGCTGGAGAGGCTGTAGAAAAATTGGAACATTAATGTATTGTTGGTGGAATTGTAAACTGGTCTAACCACTCTGGAGAGCAAACTGGAGCTATGCCCAAAGGGTTATTAAAAAAAGTACATACCCTTTGACCTAGCAATACTACTTCTACCTGTATGCAAAAGAAATCATAGAAATGGGAAAAGGAGCCATAGGTACAAAAATATTTATAGCAGCTCTATTTGTGGTGGCAAAGAATTGGAAATCAAGGGGATATCCATCAATTGGGGAATGGCTAAACAAGCTGTGGTATATGAAGGTAATGGAATACTATTGTGCTATAAGAATGAGGAGCAGACAGGCTTCATAATAACTTGGAGAGACATATATAAACTGATGCTGAGTGAGGAGAGTAGAACCAGGAGAACTTTGCACACAATTACAGACACATCATACGTGTGATGACTAACTTCAATAGACTGGGCTCCTCTCAGCAATACAAGATTAGAGGACAACTCCAAAAGACTCATGATGGAAGGGGATATCCACATCCAAAGAGAGAGCTAAAGAGTGTGAATGCAGACTGAAGCAAACTATTTGCTCTCTCTCATTTGTGTTTTGTTTTGTTTTGTCCCTTCTTTCTCATTGCTCACCCCATCGGTTATAATCCCCCTTTACAACATGACTAATGTTCAATGTGAAGGCATTTGTAGAATCCATATTTGATTACATGGAGAAGAGAGGGAGGGGGAAAAAATTTGAAACTCAAGGGATTGTGGAACTGAATGTTGTAAACTGAAAGTAAATAAATAAATTTAAATAAAAAAAAATAAAGTGATGGAAAAACATTAATAATGTAGATTATACTTAAAAATGTGTTGTGTGGACAATTTTTTTCTAGTAAGCTGTTTAAACACCTACCAGTGCACCTCTACATACACACAGGTACACATGTATACACACATGTTCATATTAAACACACGTATACACACATGTATATGTACATATCTAAGGCATTCTGGTAAATATTGTGAGAAGTAGCAAAGGGTTAAGCTTCCTTAGGGCTGCAAAAATTGCTGAAAGGAGGCTACTGATAAAGTAAGGTTACCCGACAGTAGACTTGGGAAGAAGTTGCATTCCCAGTTCCCATAGAACTCCTAGATAATACTAAAAGTGAAATAAAGTCAAATAAAAGAAGCTAACAATATTTAACATATACATAATATATATACATCCATATGTATGTCTGTATCTAGGGGTATGATGGTAAATGTTTAACTAGCATGTGCATGTGTGTGTGTGTGTGTGTGACACACAGTCACAATGATTCATGAAAGTATCTATAATGGCATAGGGCAATTGGTGAAGAAAATACCTAGCACTCAGGAAATATCAGATTTTTTAAATACTTAAGTAATATATTACAAATGCCAGGAAGAGGGAGGAGGAAAGGACTATAAAGTCATTGTATGACCATAGGACCATGTCCTTAATTTCTCATTAATTTTAAGTTTTTCATTCATTCCAGCAGCCTCTTGGCTGGTCCTTCATAATCTGTCTTGACTACAGTCACAACTCTGGCAGATTAGTATAAAATTGGGCCAGGACTCTTTTCACAAAGATGGTTTTTCCTTTGTGAGCTTCAGGGTTGCCATCTTCACTTGGGCATTGGAGGGAATGACTTCCATGAAGATGGTAGAAAACCCTATCCCCAGTAAATAGGAAGATAAAGTCTTGATATTCATTCTCCTCATTTAAAAAATAAAAACCCTCCTTTGGAAGTTTCTCAGCACACCTGCAGAACACTGACATCATTGACAACATTGCTTGGGAAAAACGTGGAAAGAACAGCATTAAAAATAAGGGAACAAATTAATTTGCTGGAAACTAAAGTATGTAAATGGGCAGCTAGGTGGTGCAGTGGATACAGTGCTAAGTCTGGAATCAGGAAGACTCATCTTGAGTTCAAATCCAACCTTAGACACTTACTAGCTCTGTGACCCTCTGCAAGTCACTTCACCCTGTTTACCTCAGTTTCCTCATCTGTAAAATGAGCTGGAGAAGGAAATAGCAAACCACTCCTGAATCTTTGCCAAGAAAACCCCAAAGGGGTCACAAAGAGTCAGACAGGACTGAAAAACAACTGAACAACAAAATGTACTCAGCTAACCAAGAGGCTTCTATCCATGAGCTTATTACAATCCATTTGCTAAATTATAATTTTCATGAAAAACTCTTCAACAGTGTTACATAACATTATTATATATAATACATTATCATATTATTATTAATTATTAGGCAGCTAGGTGGCACAGGGGATAGAGCACTGGGCCTGGAGTCAGGAAGACCTGAGTTCAGAACTGGCCTCAGACACTTAATAGCTGGAAGACCCTGGGCAAGTCAACCTTTACTTTCCTCACTTTCCATATTTTTTAAATGAAGATAATAATAGTACCTAGGGTTGTTGTAGGGATCAAATGAGATAATAATTGGAAAGCACTTAGCACAGTGCCTGGCATGTAGTAAGTACTATATAAATGTTAGTATCGTTACTGATATGTCATCATAATCATATCCTGTTATACATTACATATATTATTATAGCACGTAGTATTTATGTGGCTCTTTAAGGTTTCAAAGAACTTTACAATTACTATCTCATGTGATCTTTACAATAACCCTGGGAAGTAAATGCTATTATTATCCCCATTTTACAGATGAAAAAATGGAAGCAGAGAGATGTTTAGTGACTTTCCCTGGGTCACATAGCTAGTAAATATCTGAAGCAGGATCTGAATTCAGATCTTCTTGATCCAACACTCTAGTATCCACTGTGTCACCTAGCTGTGATAAAGAGCCATCCCCTTAAAGTCAGGACAACCTGTGTTCAAGTCTCACCTCTGACCCATACTGGCTATGTAACCCTGGGCAAGATGTTTAATGTCATATTATCCCATACAGTTTTCACAGGATCATACTTTTAGAGCAAGGAACCTTAGAAGCTACCGAGTTCAAACTCTCCATTTTACAGATGAGAAAACTGAGGCCCAGAGAAGTTAAGCAACATGTTCAGAGTCACACAGCCAGTTAGGTCAGAAGTAGAATCTGAACCTAGGTCTTCCTGATTCCAAGTACAGCTCTCTACCTACTACACTACGATACCTTCTCTATAAGACTATAAGCTACAGATCTGAATTAGCAGGTGGTACAATGGTACAATTGCACATAGGAATTAAGATAGAGGAGCCCTGAGTTCAAATTTGACCTCAAATATTTACTAGCTGTGTGACCCTGGACAAGTCATTTGACCTCTGTCTCCCTCAGATTCCTCATCTGTGAAATGAGGATAGTAATAACACCTACCTCCCAGGATAAATGAGATAATATTTGTAAAGTGCTTTGTAAATGTTTAAGCGGTATAAAAATATTAACTATTACAAAAGTTTCCCATGTTGATGAAATCAAAAGTCTAGACTAAATAACAGTAAAAAAAAAAAGAAACCACTTATAATTCAAGAGAGATTTAAAATACATAAACATTTGACCTATATCCTAAGAGTTTTGCTAAATAAATATTCACACTCTAATACCCCTAAACTCAATCATATTCAACTTACCAAAGAAGGATACCATCTGCAAGTGATTTGAAAAGACTGTTATCATTGGGATCCATAGGAATTAGATGCCTGCAGTCAGGGTCATTCTCCAGGGCTTTGTTTATCCAGTTAACAAAAGCCACTTTTTCTTCCTCTGAAAACCAGAAAGTTATAAGCATAGCTATTCAGAAGTCACCTGCTCATGCAACCCTCTTCCACTATGAGCTGCAGAAGAGTTGCTGATGTGCAAGCTGTAAAGGGAGTTTTCACCCTAGAATTCCCAACACAAATGACAGTCATGGGTCCAGAACCACAGGAATAAAGAATGACCACAAACAACAGAGAAACACATTTCCACATTTTCACACCAGTTTAAAAATGGTAAGCAGCTTTTTCTTGAAAATGTATTAAAGCTTTGGAGAGTCTGTATGAATAAATTCAGTTGCTTCCATTTAATATATTCTAGGGGAAAATAAGGTACATTTCTTTAATGAGAAGAATTTAAATTAATTTACTTTAGGTAGGGTTACTACTTTTCCCAATATTATTACTTAAGACATTGGTCAAAGAATTAGAAATAGGAATTCAACAATGGTCCAAGACAATCCCAGTGAACTAACAATGAAGCATGCTGTCCCCCTCCAGAGAAAGAACTGATATTGATTGAATACAGACTAAAGCATGCTATTTTTCATTTTCTTTCTTTCATTTTTTCTTTTATCCAAATCTTCTTGTACAAAATGATGAATATGGAAATGTTTTATATAATTGAAAAAAAAAAGAAGTGGAAATTCAGGGGGCAAAACTGTATGCCCCCCAAAAAAAATCAAGACCAAAAAACCTTATTTATAACCATCAATAAACTCCATGACTTGTAAATAAAATTCACAGATCTGCAATTGTGAAGTCAAAGAGAAATAACTCTCAAATAAAGGGTCCTTTTTAATGCTTCTAGCTGGAATGTTAGAGTTTTAAAATTTGGAGTACATAGAGAATGATATAGCTCTGAATTGATACACTGCTATCAGTATTCAGAATACCTGGGCAGGTATTTCTGCATATTGTAAACCAAAACTTGCTTCTGTTTTAGATTTAGCCCCTAGTTTTTATTGAGAAAAAAATGTTGCCGGGTTATCTTACTATGTACTAGTGAAAATGGGAAGTTCAGGAGCTTTTTTTAGTACTATCACTATGCAAAATCACATAGCAATAGAGTGAGAGTTCACATTGCCATCAGTGAATCTATACTATAGGATGACTGGTTTACTGGTTTTCTTCTCCTTAATACTAGTATCTGGAGTTAACTACATTTTTAGAGCACATGCTAAGCAGATAGCTGGGAGAAAAAAGATGGGATATTTCCCCACATCAAAAGAAGTCCAGTATGGATATTATCCTGGGGGGTGAGAGTCAGGGGGGAAGTAATTTGGCAAAAAAAAAATATGACTGGAACCTCCTTTAGAGACAGGTTGTATTGGGTTTTAAATCAACTTATCTGATGGGCTGATGTGACCTTGGATTTGCTCTAGGAGCAGATTCAAAGAACTAATTCTATGAGACAGACTATATTCTCCTTAGTAGCCACTTTGTCATTTAGACCTCTTGGCTCCAGCTGTACCTAAATGGTGCTTACCTTTATCCTTTCTACCTTTCTTCTAAGGAGGCCAGAAAGAAAAGCTTATCAACTAGTTAGGTAAACCAGGCCTCTGTTTATTACTAAACACAGTTCTAATCATTACAAGGCAGTCAGTCATTACATTACTACTGCTGCAACTTCTTGGATGATCACACCCTAGTCTGAGGTTTTTACCTGCGTAAGAATGCTGCGTCCCCTCACTGGAGATGGCGGAAGTTCCTCCGATGGCAGTAATTCCTTCTCTCTTGTTGATGATTTTTCTGAATGTTTTGCTGATGTCTTTGCTTTTTAACTCCTGCATTAACTAGAGTAGGCCATAAAAGAAGTTTCAATTAGAGTGAATCATGAGAAAAAGTTCTGCAGGCAACAAGAGTGATTTTACTTGATATAGTAGAGGTCACACACAAGTCCATTGGTCATGGAATCAAGGAAGGGAGTATAAGTATGGAACAATCTCCGTTTCGGAAATGGGAAAGTGAAGCTTCAGAGGTTTTAAATGATTTGCCCATGGTCACATAGCTAGCAAATATCAGGTGGGATTTAAACCCAGATCTCTTCTGGACTTCCAGGTCCGGAATACCTGCCAGCATCCCAAAGACCCACCTCTCTGGGAACACAGATTATATACACAATAGTCATCAGTGATATCTCCTGGGAAAGCCTACATTCTGCCATGTGACTTATCAAAAACAAGCACGTTACATCCCATGAAACACTGCTCAAAGCAAACTCCTCAGTACCTAAGAGAAGCTCCTATTACTTACTGATACAAACTCTTCAAAGTTGATTTTGCCATCTTTGTTGTGGTCAGCCACTGCTATAATCTTCTCCACAATCTCCCGCACCTTGTAGCCAGGCAGGGGGAGTCGGGCTTCCTTAAAGAGATCCTGAAGTTCATAGTCACTAACATAGCCACTGTTGTCAATATCTATAAAGGAAAATGTCGGCCATTAGATCTCAGTCATTTACGGTCTTTCCTTATACATTTAAGATTTGGAATCTATTTGACATTATGGATCCTAACCATGTTGATGTTATAATGAAAGATATAAGTGATCTTCAGTGATTGAACTATGTATTATATACTCCCAAAAGACCACATGCATGTCTTCATAAAAATAATTTATAATTGTACTTATATCACATTCTTATAGCTACCAAAAGCCTTGCTTAAAACTGCACTAAGACTTTTGGGACACCCTGCATTTTAAGTACTCAGCCTAAGTGAGAATTGAGAACTGGAAAATTAGTTTAGCAAGGGAAGAAGTTTCAAATAACCATGGATAGGAGTAGTTTAGTTGGCTGAAATTATGCCAGGAACTGGGGGAAAGTGACTGCCATTTGGGCCAATTCTGATCTTAACCAACCCTTCCGGTAATCAATGATTGTGATGGCCTGGGATCCCATGAGCAAAGGGGTGTATACATTAGTCACATTTGCACAAGGCTACTTTCCTGCATATTTCTATTTCATTCCTTAGTTACTTAGTTACAGATTTATGGTGCACTTGTGGAAGCTGAATCATGTCTGAATCAATGAGATTAGGAGTATGAAGAGCATTGAATTTCCTGAAATAGCCACCAAGTCCCGGTAAAAGGGAGGTAAGGGAGATTGACAGAAGGAGCTAACCCCACCCACTTCCTGGGTGGGAGAAGTTCCTGGCTCCATTTACAGCCTCAATCAGGGGCCCCTCCCTGGGGTTTCCTAGAGATTGGGAGTCATTTATTGACATAAGAAAGTCTCCACACAGTGTTATGCCTCAGAGTGTTTTGTTAGTGATACAGTCACCAAAGAGAGCAATTTTGTTACCTCCATATCTAAAAGATACTGCTACGATGGACAACGGGTGTTTTTATAGTTAACTGAATTAATAATAATTTTTTTTAAAAATAGTGACTTTTCCACTGTGAGGCAGTTAGGTAGCACAGTGAATAGCACTCTGGACCTGGAGTCAGAAAGACCTGAGTTCAAATCCATCCTCAGATAGACTTGCCTGGGGCAAGTCACCGAGCCTCTGTTTGCCTCAGTTTCCTATACTGTAAAAGGAGCATAATAACCTATATTGCAGGGTTGTTGTGAAGATCAAATGAGATAATATTATAGAGTACTTAGTGCAGTTCCTGGCACATAGTAGGCATTACATAAATGCTTATTCCCTTCCCCCTTCCTTCCCTTTTACAACTGGTATATGTGGGAACATTTAACATGATTTATCACTTACAATGCACCAGCAAACAGTCACGACTGTGACTGAACCACCTGATAGGTCCATTCAGATATTGTCTCCTTTAGCATTATAGTACCAGTTTATGAATGCTGAGACAAGATTGTTTATGATCATACCAAATACACGGTATGATGGAATTCAATTCTATCCCAAATGATGTTTATTGAGCACCCACTATGTGCGAGGCAGTGTACAAACCCAATAAAGATACAAAGATGTAGAGTTTAAAACAGAAAGTGTCTTAGTTGGACAAAAAAGATTTTTTTCTTTAATGCTCGGTAAATCAGCAAATCAGTAAATCCACACACTGGCAATGCTAACATTTTTGTAACACTGAACGAGTCATTTTGCTGTCAGACATTGTTCTTACAATGAATTATTTATTCAAAATATCATTAAATAAATATGCCAAGATTACACATACATGACTCACAGAGATAAGTGTTCAATTGCTAAATACGGTGGAAAGAATGCAAATTCATTCCTTACATTGAGAACTCTCTAACACTTAAAAAAAAGTAAAATTAACAAATTGCTTCTAGAGAATTAACAGGATGTTCTCTTTAATAGTATAAAATCAGAAATTATATTTAAAATTTTTCTTCTTCATTACCTATGAGAGGATATCTTTTGACTGCTATCCAATTTTTATCTTAAAAAGCTAAGCCTTCAGGAAATGATATACATGAACACTTAGCACAATGCTCTATAAAAGAGTATTCTTAACAACAATACTGTGAAAAACACACCATTTTGGGGTAATGATTTCATTACAAAATTACACATAATACTACAAAGTAAAAAATACTGGAATTGAGATTCTCTTCATAACATTAACTCAACCACATCGCAAATTATATTCTGAGGACTGGGGAATAAAAGGGGATATACGTGTGTGTGTGTAAGTATGTAAATATGTATGTATGCATATATGTGTGTATGTGTGTGTCATTTTTGTCTATAGCATGTGAGCAAAGAACAAATATTTCCATGAAATCTCAGGTTTTAGATTGTTTGAATTCCTTCTCTGGCTCTTCTTCCTCATCTCATGCCATGTGGTATTTGACCCTAAGGAATACAAATTTTTATCTCTGAAACCTCACAAGACATCTTGGGGTTTACAGGCTAGATTTCCTTTTTAAGGATGTGTCTTAAACCCAAATCACTCTGGCTGTCATTGAGTGGCCAACAGTAGGGCCCAGCCCGAGCCTCACGTGGTCATTATTTGGGTTCTGATGACTCAGAGTGAGTGTAAATAGTAATTGTTTCTGCTTTCGCCAGAAACCCTGAGGGTGTTCCTCTGCCAGATTGATTTTTTTTTTTTTTTGCCTAGGTAAAAAAGACCATTCTTTGCCTCTTTCTTACCTAATCTTAATCACTGAATGGGTGTTGCCTCAGACAAACTGAGAACCCTGGAAAGACTTTAACAAGGCCAAGATCTCCTACTGCATCCTGGGCCTTCACTAGTCGTCTTGCCCTATGTCTTGCCACTAGACTCTGATGACCCTGGAGGAGAAAGTGAGGCTGGTGACTTTGCACAGCCCTGCCTCACTTAAATTCAATTCACTTGCAAGTTATGAAATCACTTTCCTGATGTCATTGTCCTCTTTGAGAATAACAGATAAACAACAATAATGATGTGTGCATGTGTGTGTGTGTGTGTGTGTGTGTGTGTGTGTGTGTGTTCTTCAAGGACCTGTTTCCATTCTCAGCTCTCTTGTTCTTTCTACATTATATCTTGGAGATTTCATTAACTCCCATGATTTCAAATGTCTCCTCTATATAGAAGATCCCCAAATTTGTATCTCTGCCCTTCTTTCTCAAATTGCTTACTGAAAATCTCCATTTGGGTGTCCCTTGGGACCTCAAACTCACTCTGTCCAAAGCTAAACTCATCATCTTCACTCATAAACCATATTCTCTTCTGCAATTCTTCAAGTCTACTAATGAGTAACATTATCTGAGTCACTCAGGTTGGAAAACATCTAAGTCACTCTCAACTCTGTCTTCTCTCTTCCCTCTAACATCCAATCAATTACCCAGGCATGGAGGTCCTCTCTTTTGCCTTCATCTTCTCTTTTCAATTGCAATTGCTACCACCCTCACTCAGGTCCTTCTTACTTCTTGTCTTTTTTTTTTTTTTGGAGGGGGGAAGGCAGGGCAATTGGGGTTAAGTGACTTCCTCAAGGTCACACAGCTAGTAAGTGTGTCAAGTGTCTGAGCCATATTTGAACTCATGTCCTCAACTCCAGGGCTGGTATTCTATTCCTTGCGCCACCTAGCTGCCCCCTCCTTCTTATTTCTTATGCCCGTACCACTGCAATAGCTTCCTAACTGGCTTCTTCCCCTCTCTAGTTCATCCTGTACACTTGGGTCAACTCTGATCATAATTCACTTCTCTCATCAAAACAAATAAAAAACCCTTCATTGCTCAGAGAATCAGACTTCTAAATCTGGCATTCAAGGCTCTCCACATTTTCATCCCAATCTATCTTTTCAGTTGTATCACATACTGTTCCTTTTCACATACTTTATGCTAGAGCCAGACTGGACTACTCACTGTTATCCCCACCTGCTCCTTTTCCTCCCCCAACCCAACACCTCCTGAATTTTCTCCCCTTGGGCTTTTTCTTCTGTTGTTCCCTATGCCCTCCCACTGCATTTTTGTCTCTTAAAATCCTATCCACTCTTCAAAGCTTTGTTCAAATTCTTTATGATGATCTATTGAGGAATCTGGGGATGTTTAGCCTGGGGAAGAGAAGTTTAGGGTAACTGTAATGGATATGTCTCAGTGTTTGGATGGTTGACATGTAGAAGGGGGTTAGATTAGTTTTGTTGTGGCAGAACTGGAAGCAGTGAGTTGTGTAGGGATGGATTTACATTTGTTTTTCCATTATGGTCAAATGACTGCTCTCTACATTTAAACCATTAAGATGTCTTGCTATGCAGAAGAAAAAGTAAAGGGTCTGGGGTAATATATTTCTACAGATTATCAAGAAGAATGAAGAGTTCCTTAAGAAGGAAAAGAAAGGGTTTCAGTGTCAAAGCACAGAAGAAAAGGATGTGAAGAGGCAAAAAGGAATTCTGACCTCTGTGAGGAGACTGCAGGGTGGAAGAAGGTAACAAAAGGAAAACAGAAGGACCACTGAGTATTTTGAGTTAAGTAAGAATATGAGACTCTTCCCAAAGAGCAGGAAGTTAAACTCTCTGAGAAAAAAGTAAGGCAGTCAACCAGCATTTACTAAATGGCTACTTTGCGCCAAGTATTGTGCTAAATGCTGAGGATACAAAGGAAGGGGAAAAAAAAAAACCATTCTCTGCCCTCTAAGCGCTCACAGTCTAACAGGAGAGACAACATGCAAACAATTATTGTAAACAAGGTCAATAGAGAAGTAGCGATAGATATAATTTAGAGATAATGAAAAGAGGAAAGACATTAACAAAAAGGAAGATAGAAAAAGGCTTCTGGTAAAAGATGAGATTTTATCTGAGCCTTGAAGAAAGCAAGGAAAGCTAGGATGATGAGAAGGGAGATAGAAGAAAAGGGAATGAGTATCAGGCACAAGGGATGGGCAAGGGATATGGAGGTGGATTGTTATGTGCAAGGAATAGCAAAGAGACCCTTGTCATGCATCATGGAATATGTGAGAAGGAAGTGGATGTAAGGTGTAAGAAAAATGGAAATATAGGGAGGGCCCAGGTTATGGAGAGCCTTATGATCCAAACAGAGGATTTTATATTTGATTTTGGAGGCAATTAGCATTAACTGAAATTTCTCAAATGGAGGTGTGGTGTGACATGGTCATATCGGTTCTTTAGGAAGACCACTTTGACAGCTGAGTGGAGAATGGACTGTGATAGAGAGACCATCCAGATTTGCTAAGGGACAAAGATTTCCTACATATGTTTACCATGATGGATGTCATAACCAGTAGCTACAATATTAAGAAGAACGGTAGTAGATATACTCTAAAAGTTATAGGAGATAAAAATCTAAGAAAGGAGCCAGCAATACAAAGTATGGTTTAGATATCAATACACAAATGCATAAAGTACAATATGCACAATAAGTAAAATAAACTTGAGATCTTAATGAAAAGAATTAAACTTGGCTTTACAGGCATCACTGAGATATGACAGGTGTAGCCCATGACTGTATTCTGGTTCTGGAAGAATCTTTGGTATGATGTGCTCAGGTATTTTGCTTCTGAATGATATTTGCACTAAAAAAGGATAAAACAAAGATGTCCAATTGTAAGTTGATACTCAAGATAAGCAGAGAGATAGTATGAGAACCCCTAGCTGCCTTCAATGAGTTCAAATCAACAGGCCCACACAAGCAACATCTTTGGGTACTGAAAGAAGGGGCGAGTGTGATTACTGAGCCACTGTCACTGATCTTAGTAAATTCTCACCCATCAGGAAGATCCACAGAGCCTACCCAGGGCAGGCATCTGGCCCTCTGCCCTGCCACTGCCTCCCTTTTCTCTACCAGAAATGGAGACCTTCTATTGCAAGCTGCCAGGAAGAAACAATTTGAATATTGTGGAAACACAATTAGGATAACCCAGGATCTAGCAGCTTCTACATTAAGGGATCGAAGGGCCTGGAATATGATATTCCGGAGATCAAGGGAGCTAGGATTAAAACCAAGA
>JAQQSV010009386.1:0-13537 GCA_028646515.1 Pseudochirops corinnae | reverse complement strand
TAATTTCACATGTTCAGCTTGTATTTAATTGCTTGTCTTTCCAGTGGGCATGGGTGGTGAGGGAGGAGGAGAAAGAACCTGGAATCTGGAGTTCCATAATCAAATGTTATGAATATATATCTATCTTTCTATCTATAAAAAAAAAAAAAAATAACACCCTAAAAAAACAGAATAAGCCAAATGGTAAAGAAGGCACAAAAATCCAATGAGAAGAAGAATACCTTAAAAAACAGAATTGACCAAATGGAAAAAGAGGCACACAACTCCACTGAAGAAAAGAACTCCTTAAAAAGTAGAATTAGCCAAATGGAAGAGGAAGCACAAAAACTCACTTAAGAAAATCATTCCTTAAAAATTAGAATTGGGCAAGTGGAAGCCGATGACTTTATGAAACATCAGTAAACAATCGAACAAATCAAAAGAATGAAAAAATACAAGAAAATGTTAAATATCTCATTGGAAAAAAAACATCCTGGAAAATGGATCCAGAAGAGATAATTTAATAATTGCTGGACTACCTGAAAGCTATGATTTAAAAAAAGAGCCTAGACATCATCTTTCAAGAATTATCAAGAAAAACTGCCTTGATATCCTACAACCGTAGGGTTAAATAGAAATTGAAAGACTCTACTGATCACCACATGAAAGAAATCCCCCCAAAAACTCTAAGGAATATTATATTCAAGTTCCAGAGCTTCCAGATCAAAAAGAAAATATTGTAAGCAGCAAATAAAAAATCAATTCAAACATTATGGAGTCACAGTCAGGATGACACAAGATTTAGCAGTTTCTACCATGAAGGATCAGAGGGCTTGGAATATGATATTCTAAGAGCAAGGTAGGATTACAACCAAGAATTGCCTACCTGGAAAAAATGAGTATAATCTTTGAAGGGGGAGAAGGATGATCACTCAATAAAACTGAAGACTTTCAAGCATTCCTGCTGAAAAGACCAGAGCTGAATAGAAAATTTGACTTTCAAATACAAGACTCAAAAGATGTATTAAAAAGGTAAACAGGAAAGAGAAATCATGAGGAATTTAACATGGTTAAACTACATTCCTACATGGGAAAATGATACATGTAACTCCTAAGATCTTTCTCATTATTATGGCAGTTAGAAGGAGTATACATAGACAGAAAACAGAGGTGTGAGTTGAATGAGATGGGATGATTATCTTAAAAAAAAAATTAAAGGATGAGAAAGAAGAATGCATTGGGAGAAGGGGAAGGAGAAAGGCAGAATGGATGCAAATTATCTAACAAAAAAGAGGCCTGAAAGAGATTTTACAGCGGAGGGAAAAATGGGAGAAGATGGGAGGCAGCACGCAAACCTTACTCTCGTCAGAACTGACTCAAAGAATGAATAACATACACACTAAGTTGGGGGTAGAAATCTGTCTTACTATACAGGAAAGTAGGAAAAGAAAGGTTAAGATAAGCAAGGGGGTGGAGGGAGGAGAAGAGCTAATAGCAAGGAGAGTAGTTTGGGGGAGGTAAAAGTCAGAGGTAAAACACTTCAGAATGGATAGGGTAAAAGGAGAGCCAGTAGGTTAAACAGGGGAAATAGGATGGAGGAAAATATATAGTTGGTAATCATTACTGTAAAAAAAAATTTAAAGGGATCAAGACTTCATTTCTCAAACATATAGAAAATGGAGTTAAATTTATAGAAGTTAAGAGCCTTTCTCAACTGATAAATGGTCTAAGGATATGAACAGGCAGTTAGTTTCCAGACAAAAGCTATCTATAGTCATATGAAAAAATGCTCTAAATCACTGTTGATTAGAGAAACACAATAAAAACTCTGAGCTACTACCTCACACCTGTCAGATTGGCTGATATGAGAGAAAAGGAAAATGACAAATGTTGAAGGGCACGTAGGAAAATTAAAACACTAATGTGCTGTTGAAGTTGTATAGTGAGTTAACCATTCTGGAGAATAATTTGGAACTATGCCCAAAGGGCTATAAAACTATGTATACCCTTTGACCCAGTAATATCACTTCTAGGGCTGTATCCCAAAGAGATTAAAAAAAAAAAAAGGAAAAGGACCTTTGGGTACAAAAATATTTATAGCAGCTCTTTTAGTGGCTGCAAAGAATTGAGGAATTAAGGGGATGTCTATCAATTGGGAAATGCCTGAACAAGCTGTTATATTATGCTTGTGGTGAAATACTATCGTACTTTAAGAAACAACAAGCAGGACGCTCTCAGACAAAAATGAAAAGATTTACATGAACTGATGGAAAGTGAAATGAGCAGAACCGGAACATTGTACACAATAAGCAATATTGTATGATTATCTACTGTGAATAGCTTAGCTATTCTGAGAAATACAATGATCCAAGACAATTCTGAAGGACTTATGATGAAAGGTGGTATCCATCTCCAGAGAAAGAGTATGAATGCAGATTTAAAATATTTTTTTCTGTATTTTTCTTGGACTTTTTTTGGGCTGTGTTTTCTTTCATAGTATGACTTACATGGAAATATGTTTTGCATGACTACACATATATAACATGTCAAATTGCTTGCCTGCTCAAAGTGGGGAGGGGAGGGAAGAAGGGAGAGAATTTAAAAGTTAAAATTTGAAAAAAGAAGTTAATTTTTTTACATGGAATTGGGAAAAATAAAATATTAAATCCCCCCCACAAAAAAAAAAGGTTCTATGGAGGAAAGAGGGGGGCAGAATCATACGGGAAGAGGAGGCTGGAATGAATTTCCATCTGCCCTAATGGAGATCATATCTACATTATTTAAATCACAGATATGCCCAATTTTTAAGTACTGAAGCCTTGAAGTATTTCTTCCCATTCCTAAACACAAAGAAAATGCTTGGGAAATTTTTGGTGACTCATTTCTTTGCAGAAGTGAAGGACTATGAATGAATGTGAAACACTACATATTCTGTCAGTCTTTATCAACACATTTCTTGATTAATTTTTCCTTAAATGCTTTTTTCCCCCTTTTCAAAAGAAAATTCTTTATTTTAAGGGTTTTTTCTCTGGAAAGTAGTGGAGAAGAGACATTTTGGGAAATGGAAGTGATCTAAAAAACGAGAGACTTCAATATTTTTAAAAATAAATATTTGGTAAATTGAATTAAATGACTCCTCTTTAGAGTAAGGTTCATAATCATATTCACCTGGATGTTCATTAATATTCAGTCCTCAAATTATCAAAGTGAATATTGTCAGGAGAAAATGTTGTGAAATATCACATGCATTCTAATACATAATAATTATTTATCCATGCCTGAAATATTCATGAGAGTCATGAATTTCATCTGTTCTCTATCATAATGTCCCCCAATTCAAAGATCGAATGAAGGTTTATCTCTGAATGTCACTGTCATTAAACATTAACACAGATCATCATTTTCCCAACCATCATTGAAGCAGCAATTACTTTACATGCCAATTTAGATAGTAATATCAGGAACAAAAGGACAAGACCAAAACCCAAAGGGCATTTATTATTCTAAGAGCCAAGTCCCTAGACAACATGTGAAATACACATGGAAGGAAACTGAGAAACATTCCCAAGCTGACTTTTACAAGCTATAGTGTCATTAAAACAAAGAAAGAAAGAAAGAAAGAAAGAAAGAAAGAAAGAAAGAAAGAAAGAAAGAAAGAAGGAAGGAAGGAAGGAAGGAAGGAAGGAAGGAAAGAAGGAACGAAAGAAGGAAGGAAGGAAGGAAGGAAAGAAAGAAAGAAAGAAAGAAAGAAAGAAAGAAAGAAAGAAAGAAAGAAAGAAGGAAAGAAAGATCCATTTTGATGGGAGGAATTTCATTTGTTGGAGAAACATAAGCCTTACATTATTCCAAAGCACAGAAATCTGAGGCAATTCTTAGGTTCACCGATAACATATAAAACTGCACAGACTCCTGAAGATCATGGAGCCCCTTAAGCTTCCAAGGAAGAAAAACTAAAAGGGAAAGTGACTTGTCTAAGAAGGCATAAGTAGAAAGCAGCAAAGGCATGATTTGAATCCAGGTCCCCCTACAGGACATTAATACATACTGACTTTCGGCCTGCCTCCTCATTCTCCCTGGGTCTCAGCTTCTTCATGTATAAAATGAGGGCCTCAGACTAGATCCTCTGAGGTCCCTCCAAACTAATCCATCATTCTAGCATTCTATGTTCTATAGCCCCTTCACACTCTCACATTCTAATGTTTTTAGTGACTTTTTTTGTTTTTAATGACATTTAATGTCTTTGTGACATTTAATGACATAATTTTTTTAAATGACTTTAATCTGTACAACGACTATTCACAGCAAAGCAGACAGTTGACCTTTTATCAGTGTTATTAGTAGCTAGCGTAAATATCCAAATATAACCCAATGATGCATTTTAACATGTTCTTAAAATAAATGTTTTCATATATTCATGAATACTTAAAAGGGCTCGGGGACTATCAATTTCTTTGGTGAACAGCTGTTGAAATAACAGAAGAGTAGAGACCTAAAGTCAGAAGGAATTTAGGTTTGAACCCCAGCTCTGATATTTAACAATTGTATAACCATGACCAAGTGGCTTCATTAGTCCAAGTCTTAGTTTCTTCATCAATACAATGGGGATAATAACACTCATCCCACCCGCACCAGGCACTGCCATGAAAAAAGTGCTAGATAATGTCATACCATAACACATTATATACCACATCACATCATAACAGACATTTAGAGCTGAGTTCTACCAATTCCTTAATTTTATAGGCAAGGAAACTGAGGCCTAGAGAGGGGTGCATTGATTTTCCCGAGGTCACAGAGAATATTATATGAACAGAATTAAGATTCAAAGTGAGGTCCTCTGACTGAGCGTTTAGCTTTTCTTTCATTCAGCTACACCCTTGGTTGTTGTTGCTTTTTAACTTTGTTGCTTAGGAAAGAGTCTCAATGTATGACACAAACAGAAAATGGGCCACTAAACCATGCAAAAGGATCCCTGAGAACTGAGTGTTAACTTAGAAAACCACACGTTATCATTATCATTGTTCTATTGTATTGTTTATTTATTTTATTAAATATTTCCCAATTATATTTTAATCTAGTTTGGGCAGCACTTGTGAGTGTTGTGGGCGATGTGGCTGAAATAATCAGATTGGATCTGCATTCTTTTTTAATTGATCCTATTTATAGTTAATTAATTTTGTCCTGTAACTGCCTAAGTCATTTTGTCTCTGAATTTAGTTTAGAATTTACTGGACCTGTAATGAGTTAAGTTTAGAAGTCTAATCCCCTTGTTAATCACTGTTATTCTTATGTCAAGGAAACCTGTTACCCTTAAAGGAAGCAGATGGACTCCAGGGAGTCTGGTCTTTACACCACCACGCTATCCCTCAAAGATGTCTGGTTTGCTTTCCAAAGAAGTCTGGTTCACCATCTCTAATCTTGCCTGTGGACTCAAACATCGAACACTTCTTAGTCACACGAGGAAAAGTGAGGATTGTTACTAGCTCCTCATTCCCAATTTTCAGTGACTTATATTGTCCCCTATGCCTCAGCTCTGTAGCCAATCACATTGATTTTGCATTTATGATGTCAAGCTCTTTTAACCAATCCATAACTTGTTTCCCAGTACAAAGTTCTGTTCTTTGTTTTGCACTTTCCTAAAAACTATACAAAGGGTAGCCATTACCCACCTCAGGATTTTAACTTTGTCAAGGAATCTGAAATCTTCTTTATTGATAAATTCATGCTTTACTAATAAATTTATTGTGCTTAAAACTTTGCGCCTCACTTTACTTTATTTTAACCATACCATGGCCTTGGAGCTACGTGGTTGATATCTCTGCTATATAGCATGGTTAGCAATACATAAATGGCCTTAAAAAGAAAACCCCACCACACCACCTAAACATCTATGTATCTAAGATGGCATGTTCTTACCTTGACGAAAAGATAGATCTCCGGTTCACTGTAAGAGTCTCTGTCTTCTTGCACACTATCAGATCTGGGAAACAAGCTGGTGTAGGTTTTGGTAGACTGTATGTTGAAGCTAGTGGGAGAGGGTAAAGTGTCCCCTGAGAGATTCCTGCCCATTCTTACTTCAATTTTCTCCTTGGATTTGAATTTTGGATTAATTTCTTCATCCAGTAGGTATATTGCCCTAGGCTGCTGATAAATTTCTTTAGCCTTCTTGTCTGCTCCATTCAATTCCTGGTAGGTTGGTTCAGGTAGCAGGTAGATGTCTTTGGGAGACTCATAGGCTTTTTCAGACTGTTGATAGGCATCTTCAGCCTGCTCAGAGACTTCTCCATGCAGTTCATAATTTATCCCTCCTTGCTGAGAAAAGACCATGCCGTAATCTTCATCATTGCCCCAGGAGGACACAGAGTCATACTGAGCATTCCCTGGAGTCTCCTGGACATTGATGTATGTAGGGTTTTCCTCAGGGGTGGAATCTGGGGATGACCCTCCATCATAAACCTGGTCATAAAATTTGTCTTCATTTTCTGCTGGTTCTTCAGGTACATCATATGTCTCCTCTTCTTGGATCACGTCATAGAGAGGGCCGTAATCTTTGTCTTCCATCCTTGTTTGTACGAGCTGTCTTTCTTTAAAGGACCCTGGATAGAATCGGACAGAATAATGAGACACAAACTTTCAGAGGAAACAGCATTTGCGGAACACACATAGTAGCTACCAACAGCCACATATGACAGATCTCTCTAACAATCATTTACATAAGGCTTTAATCAGCAAACCACATTTCCACTGGGCGGAAGATAAAGCTAATAAATATAATTAACTCTTTCGTTTCTAATTGTACTTTGCAATTAGGATGTAGGGTTTTTTTTTTCCCTCTGCCCCACCTTTACTTCATTTTATTTTGCCTAGACCTAACATTTCATTGGTTTATGCTACTCCTAGCAAGGACATTCCCTCCACCAGTGAGATCTACTATTCTGTAACTTACAGTCTTATAAGAATAATGACAAAAATTAGCTAGCACTTATACAGTGCTTTAAGGTTTGCAAAGTGCTTTACAAACATCACCTCATTTGATCCTCACCACACCCCTGGGATGGAGGTGATATTATCCCCATTTTATAAATGAGGAAGCTGAGGTAGACAGAGGTAAAGTGATTTGCCCAGGGTCACACAGCTAGAAAGTGTCTGAGACCAGATGTAAATTTGGGTCTTCCAGACTCCAAGTCCAGTTTTTTTATCCCCTGTCTGACATAGTTGTCTATAATATAAACACGAATAAAATAAATATAATATAAAGTTTGGAGGGAGGTCACTGAAAGCTCAAGTGATGTTGCCAAGGTCACACAGTCAGTATGTGTCAGAAGCCAAAAATGAACACAGGGCTTTGTTACTCTAAGGCTAGCTCTCTGTTCACTAAATTGCTTCTAGTAGTTGTGTGTCCCCCTATCTATCCTCCCTCCCTACACACACACACACACACACACACACACACACACACACACACACATACACACACACACACACACACACACACACACACATACATAGAGTTATCTTTATTTCCTGGGTACTTTGGGTAAACTTAGGGTTGAATTATCTTCTCAGAATGCACTCAAATTCAACATATAGTCATCTGTTGGTAAATAGAGTTTCCTACCTTACCCTACCACTCTGCTAAATTCTAACAAAATTTGACAACCAATCTCTACTCCTAGACAGTCCTTTACAAGGGCAAGAAACCCTTTTCTGAATGAATGGCTTTAAAGTATCTTTGAATGTGAGGAGCCTATGATGAATGAATTTTAACTCTTTCACGTATTGAGGCAGGTGATAAATCGAGTTTATATTTCCTATCAACTAGCAGAACCATTCCCTATCAAAGTGAATAATCATCAAAAGGATGAGAAAATGGGCACTGACTGCATTAAACAAAGGGCACAAGGATTCAGAATGGGTGATTTCCTTTTCACAGACATGATTACCAAATTTCAAAGCTGAGAGACCAAACTCCTTATATTATAAATAAAGACATAGAAACTCAGAGAGGTAATCTGGCTTTCCCAATAGATTTAGAGCTGGGACCTTATAAGTCAACTAGACCAATCCCCTTATTTTTTTAATTGAGGCCACTGAGCCCCAAGGGGGAAAATGTTTTAATCAAGGTCATAGGTAGTAAGTGGTAGAGTTAGGACCCAAACTGAGATCCTCTGTCTCCAAATTCCACCTTCCTGGATGTACAACTAGTCAGTAAGAAAGATGATAATTGGGACGGCTAGTTGGCTCAGTAAATAAAGCACCAGTCCTGGAGTCAGGAGGACCTGAGTTTGAATCTGACCTCAGACACTTAACACTTACTAGCCGTGTGACCCTGGGCAAGTCACTTAACCCCAATTGCCCTGCCTTCCCCCTCCAAAGAACAAAAAAAAAAAATTTTTTTTAAAAGATGATGAGTCCTGTTGGCATTTATATGGCACTTTATGTAGATTTATAGGACCCTTGGCATTCATTGTGATGCAGCGTGGTGTGATAGATAGAGATCTGGCCCAAGAGCCAGGAATACCTGGGTTCAAGTACAACCTCTGACATACACTGGTTCTGTGACCTAGGGCATATTCTCTAAGGTTCTTCATTTAAAGAAGATGCTTATCGACATTGGTGGAGGAAATTACCTCATTTGGGAGTTCCCAATACCAATGAAATCAGAGGTCCTGCCCCTATCTCCTTTGTAAACATTATTACATTTAATTCTTATAGCAACCCAGTGAAGACAAGTAGTATAAGTATCATTATCCCCTTTTGACAGATAAGGAAACCAAGGCTCATAAAAGCTACATCATTTGCCAAAGGTCATACAGACTAGGAAAGAGTAGAGCCAAGATTTGATGCTAGACTTTCTTCCTCCAATTTGAGAGTTTCTCCCACTATTTTATGGTACTTCTCAACTAGTGCCGTGGGGCTCTGACTTCTTATTTAATCACTCTCTCTTTTCTACCACTTCCTTCTGAAAACATTTTATATAGCATCAGGATTGTATTCATCAATGAACATTTTTTTTTGGAGGGGGAAAGGCAAGGCAATTGGGGTTAAGTGACTTGTCCAAGGTCACATGGCTAGTAAGTGTATCAAGTGTCTGAGGCTGGCTTTGAGCTCAGGTCCTCCTGATTCCAGGGCCATTGCTTTATTCACTGCACCACCTAGCTACCATAATGAATATTTTATTGAACAGCAATTTACTCTGTGCTGGATATAAGATCCAATGCTGAGGCTTCAGAGGCATTGCCTCTCTGCCTTTGAGGGGTCTGTAATCTAGGTGAGGAGCAGAATGGGAGAACCAGATAGCCAAAGAAGGAAACACAAATTTTTTGCAGTTTTTTCCCCCTAAGATAATCAGTCTCATTTTGATATTTTAAATGGTTAGAACAGCACCTCGTATGCAACAGTTTCTGTTTGTTGACTTCTTTGCCAGTCTCTGTTGCAAGGGGCTCCAAAACATCTCCCATTTTGGCCTAGGAGTTTGTAATGTTTGTAATCTGCCTCTGACAGTCTCCTCTCTGCTAATAATTGCTTGGCTTTGCTACCAATCTCCTTGTCGTTCCAATGCAGGTAGACCTCATTGGGTAGACGGTGCGAAGAGGCAGATTTAGGCTTGATATATGGGAGAATTTCTTTGGAACTAGAACTATCCCAAAGTAATAAGTGCCTACTATATATCAATCATCATACTGAGCTTTGGGGTTACAAGGAAAAGCAAAATACTGTCCTTACTCTCAAAGAGCTCATAGGAGGGAGAGAGAGACAGAGACAGAGACAGAGACAGAGAGACAAAGAGACAGAGAGAGAGAGAGAGAGAGAAAGAGAAAGTACTCATATGTAATTATGTACAAACAAGCTGTATACGGAATGAAGTGGAGAAAATCAACAGAGGAAAGGCACTAGAACTAAGGGGAACCAGGAAAGGCATAGGGCAGCTAGGTGGTACAGTGGATAGAGCTCTAGGTCTGGAGTCAGGAAGACCTGAGTTCAAACTCAGCCTCAGACTCTTATTGTGACTACGAGCAAGTCACTTACCCTGTTTGCCTCAGTTACCTTATCTGTAAAATGAGCTGAAGAAGGAAATTGCAAACCACTCTAGTATCTTTGCCAAGAAAACCCCAAATGGGGTCACAAAGACTTGGATACAACTGACCAACACCATCAACACCAACAAGAAGAAAAGGCTTCTTGTAAAAAGTGAGATTTTAGCTGGGAGTTCAAGGAAACCAGAATGCAGTGATGAGGAGGGAGAGAATTTCAGGCATGGGGAATAGCCAATGGATATACACAGAGTCAGGAGATAAGAGTGTCATATGATAGGAACCACAAGGAGGCTAATATTACTGGATCACGGAGTACATGGCAGTAGTGGGATATAAGATAAAAGAAGACTGAAAAAGTAGAGAAGGTGAGCTGGGAAGGGCAGGTTATGAAGGGCTTTGAACGCTGAGCAGAGAATACCATATTTGATACTGGAGGTAGGAGAGCCAGTGGAGTTTGAGTAAGGGAGTGACACAGTCTAAGCTTTAGGAAGATAACTGTGGCAGCTGTGAACAATGGATAGGAGTGGGGAGAGACTTGAGACCAATCGGTACCTATTGTTTTAGTCCAGGTGTGAACTGATGAGAGCCTTTAGAGGGTGGTGGCAATGTCAGAGGAGAGAAAGGGCATATATGAGAGATGTCATAAAGGTAAAAATGGCAGTTCTTAGCAGTATATTCAGTAGGGGGTGACAGAGTGAGGAGTTGGGGATGATGCCTAGTTAGTAAGCCTGGGTGACTGCTGTACCCCTGAGAAGTTAAAAGTGTAAATCATTCACCGTATTACCCAGAATCCCATACATACATTGTGCTCCAGATAAGGTTCTACCTTTCAAAGTTAGGTAGCCAATAGTGACACCAGAGGCTGGGATCATGAACATTTATCAAGTTTTCATTCCCTGCATCCGTTTTCATATCTATATTAAAAATCCTTACTTTTTTTTCAGTCCTTCCTTCTCCCTTCACACTGATCCTGTCCCTTCCAGTATGGTCTTTTGTTTCTTAATACTCTTCCCAAAAATAGCCATTGAATAAACCCACTTCTCCAAATACCCTATAAGTCAAGGACACTGGTTTTCTGACCTCAATGGGTCAAGCACTAGGTGGTACAGTGGATAGAGTGCTGGAGCTGAGTTCAAATCTTACCTTATACATACTAGATGTATGACTCCGGTCAAGGGACTTATACTCTCTTGGCTTCAGTTTTCTCATCTGGAAAATAAGAAGGTTGGAATAAGTAGCTCCTAAGGTACAGTCCTGGTCTAAATCTCTGATCCTGTAAATGCCTAGTAAAGTTTTATAGCTCCAGCATCTAAATCTTAGACTGATTCCTTCTTAAGGAAATTATATGAAAGAATCAAGAGATCCCCCTCATTCTACCTTTTCCAGTTCTTGCATCCTCATCTATCTCAGTCCTATTCCTCTCCAGGCTCTATCTTCCTCCTCTCCTTCCCTTTCACTGTGTCTGCTGGACCATTTGGTCTATTGTTAACAAATCTCCCTTCATCCTCAAAATCTATTTCACTCCTTCCACCTCTAGACACTAACTGAAACCTGCATTTCCCCTAATGATACCACATCCCTTTGCCATCCTCTCTAATGCTGGCCATTCCTTCTTTATTGCCACTGAGTCACAGAGGCAAGACAGAGGAGCAGGCATGTGTCTTGGTTTCCCCTGCCACTTCCAGACCATCCTTCTGTTACCATCACTCGGCAACCTCTTCTCTTTTGATGTTCTCACCATTTGAATAAGTTACTATATATAGACTCTTCCTTTTGTCATCAACTGACTTCCGGATAACTCTCCCTTTTTGCTCCTTGAGCCCTGCACAGGGTTTATAATCTTCCTTTCAATTTCAAACCCTTTCATCATCCTCAATGACTTCAATATTCATGTTTATTATCTTGCTGTCACTTTCTAAGTTCATCAACCTTCTCAACTCTTTGTCCTGCTTTCCCTTATCTTCCTCAGTCATGTGAATCTGGGGTTGATGAACAATGACTTATCAGTCAAATCTCACCATTTAAAAATGTAAAAACAATTCTTAGCTTTCAGGCTATTAAAAAAAAAAAAAGAGACAGCAGATCAAAGTTAGGCCATGGGCCATAGTTTGTTGACCTAGGACCTAAATAGTAACATCTAAGATTTCATCATCTCTCAAGTTCTCCAGTGGCGTACCCCAGGGATCTCTGCTCAGCCTTATCCTTTATCATTAATTTGGAAAAAAGGCATAAAAGGAAAACTTATCAAATTGGTATATGACACAAAACTAGGAGAGATGGGTAACATACTGGATGAGAATCAGGATCCAAAAAGTTCTTGACGGGTTAGAACACTGAGCTGACTCTAATAAAGAGAAAATTTAATAGGAATCAAATGTAAAGCAATAGATAAGGGTTCAAAAAATTGACTTCCCAAGTACAGAATAAGGAAAGAAAGTATTATTAGAGAACAGTTAGTCTGAAAAAAATTTGTGATAGAAAAACTGAAGATGGAGAAATAAAAGCAAGAACTTGCTTCAGCTCCTGCTCCAACCACCTCCAACACCTGTAAAAAAATGACTCTAAACAAATTTTAGAGTTATAGAACCCACAAAGTGACAGAGAGAAACAAATCTCCTGTAGGCCTGGCACTGGCACTGGCCCAGACCCAGGGCAGCCCTGACCAGAAGCCCAGACCAGCCAGAGCAGACTTCAGGAGAGTGAATCACCACTGTGGCTGTTTTCAGACTTCTTAACCAAAGACAAAGTGAAAGGTCAATAGGGAATATTGGAACCAGATGAGAGAGGAGCATAGTCTGGCACCTGCCCCCAGGGTGAGAAGTGGCAGTGGCAAAGCAGCTGCAGCTGCTGTCCTGTGGCTGCCTCTGGAGCTCCTGGCCTGAAGATGGTAGGGGGACCAAGTGACCATTCAGATGTTAATCACTCTTGCTTTGACCTGCTTGGATCTGGGTCTTAATCTTGGAAGGTGGTCCTGGGTGAGGAATGGTAGGTGCCAGAGCTTGTGGTGGCTATAGAGAGGGTGCCTTCCTCATAGCTTTGACAATAGCTCTGACAACTGTGAAAACCCCAGTGATTTGGGACACAGCTCTCTCCACTCTGGAAGCAGAGTTCTACCATGGCAAAGAGCTCAAAAGTCAAGTAATTGGCTGGCAAGATGAGCAAATTGAGGAAGCACAATCAGACCAGAGAACCTTCTTTGGGGGGACAAAAAGGACCAAAACGTGGAACCAGAAGAAGACAAAAGGTCAAAATTCCTGCATCAAAAGCTTCCAAGAAAAATATGAATTGGTTGCAAGCCATGGAGGAGCTCAGGAAGGATTTTGAAAATCAAGTGAGAGAAGTGGTCACAAAATTAGGAAGAGAAATGACAATGATGTAAGAAAATCATGAAAAGAGAGTCAACAACCTGACTGAAGAAAAGAACACCTTAAAAAATAGAATGAATCAAATGGCAAAAGAAGCCCAAAAAGCCAATGAGGAGAAGAATGCCTTAAAAAGCCAAATTACCCAGATGGAAAAGG
>JAQQSV010009385.1:0-13537 GCA_028646515.1 Pseudochirops corinnae | reverse complement strand
TGTCCTTCCAGTGGGGGTGGGTGATGAGGGAGGAAGAGAAAGAATCTAGAATCCAAAGTTCTATAATCAAATGTTATAAATATATATCTTTATATATATATATGCAATTATTATTATTATTATTATTATTATTAACTTCATCCAACTGGAACTTGAAATACACAGGCACTGTGGTTGGGAGATCCATCCTGCCCTACTGAAAAGTCAGAGGGGTGAGGGGGGAAGACATAGGAGAGAATAGACTGGAGGAGGTGGGACACACTGGGATGGCTGTTTTGGGGCAGTGGGTAGGGGAAAGATGGGGAGAAAATATGCAACTCAAAATCTTGTGGAAACGAATGGTGCAAACTAAAATAAAATAAAAAAAAAAAAAAGAAATTTATGTCCTCCATAACAGGAAAGTTCAGCTACTCAAATATACTAAGAGCATGGTATTTTGTTTTTCATAAATCAGTAAGGCATTTGATTTTATACTCAGATTTTGCTTCAAAACAGAAAATAGTACATTCTCTGTTTTAAAATTTTTAGAACTTTCTTTAGTTAACCTATAGGACTGTAATGCCATGCATGAGCAGCTTCCCAAAAGAATGCTACCGTGAACAGCATTTAAGGTTCTGATTACATAGTATAGTGAACACTCTATTTATTCCATAACAAATCAAGGCTAACATTCACAACAAATCAAGATACGATATATGCAACATTACATCCTATCACAGAAAATCACAACATAGTGTTCACAACAGCTTGTCATTAAAATGGCCACATACATAGTTTTCACCAAAGTGGTCACAGTATTTAGAACAAAGAACAAAAGAACAATCATCTGGTGTCTTTAAGGGGGCTTGCCTCCTTACTCAGTCATTCAGTCATTTCAAAATACAATAGTCAGTCTTCCACCAATGGGGCAATCATAGGTTAACTTAATCAATCACTTATCTAGCAATCAGTCACTAAGTATCATTAATCACTAAATACAATCATTAGAAAATTACACAAACCCTCCATCCCTTAGTCTCTAATAAACTTCAATTTCATCAATGAATTCAATATCCCAGAAGAGGCTTTTTCTTCCTCTTGACTGGAGTGGTCTCTCAGATTCCCTGGATCCCCTTCCATGGTCCCAGCTCCTACCTGAATCTACCAAAGTCACCTAGATTCAGAGGCAGACAGCTCCCAGGTCCTTGTCTAGTCCTCCAGGCAGTTCCTGCTACACACTGAAGTTCACAGGGTCCAGCATATCTCAAAACCTTCACAATTTCTGTTCCTGGGAATTCAAGGATCAACCAAGTCCCAAACAAACAAAGTGTTAGTGTCCCTGTCATGCTTCTTCAGTCCTCCAGCAGTTTGGCTGGCCCTAGGACCCAGAAGAAATCTCAGCCTTCCAGGTGGCCTTCTTGGCAGCAACTTCAGCCTTCACTAGATTCTGGTCACAAGGAACTCCTCTCTAAGTTCTCAGTGAGCTTCCAGATGCTCACTGAGAGAAACTCTCTCTTTCCTCCACCAGGAGCCCACCAGGAGAAAAAATTTTAATTCTGCCTATCTCTCTCTGGGACTCTTCTAATATACACACAAAGCATTGGCTTCCTATTTTAGCCAAACCCTTCCTGTTATGTCAGCAATAGGAGACAGGGTTCACACCCTCTGCCTCTCAGCCACAAAGGTTTGATTAGTTACTAAGGGTTAAGTACCTACTTACTTGACATAATAAAAGGGGGGGGGGCCCTTCAAATTTAAATTAATTACTATTACAAGAACTCAACACCATCCTTGGCCCTTAACTCTCTTGTCTCTTGTTAGATCTTTGCTCATGACTTGCAAAACCACCACAATGGTTATCTGCATCATCTATTTGTCTTTTCCACTTCTACTTGCCTATTGCTTAACAGTGTAGGAAGAAATAGCTTTACTGATCAGGGACCACTTCCTTTGGTAACTATGGCTGAGGGTAACTGACAGGTATTAAATCCATTGGTGAGTTAGAGGAGTTGTCTACACCAAGCATGTGAGGAATTCCCCTGGCAGAGTGGGAACTTGAGAATAGTTTGTCCCAATAGGCATGAGGGTGACTAAAGCAGGCACTGTGGAGTGCATAGAGCTTTGGTCCAACATCAGAGATGTCAACATCATCCACTGGATTCTGGGCCATTGGTAGTCATCCTGACTTTTGTCCTGCTATTAGGCTCCAGTGATTCTGGCAGAGAAAGTGAGGTTGATGACTTTGTATAACTCTGCCTCATTTAAATCCAATTCATAAAGAAATCAAGACATCACCCTGTGATGACATTGGTTCTCTTCAAAAGCAAAGGACAAACAACAACAAAATGAAGTTGTTAGTGCTCTTTCACTCCTCAACTTTTTACGTGTTTATTGATATGTTTTACTTCCCAATAGAGTGTAAGTTCCTTGAGGGTAGTAATGTTTTTCTTTTCTTTTGGTCTTTGTATCCAGTGTGCTTAGCAGATCACTTTGTATATAGTGGTACAAACACACACAAAGAAATGTTTGTTTAATTGAATTAAACTGTATCAATTTGGGCCATGATAATTTTTATTAAATTTCAACAGGACACTCATTGCTAGGTAGATATCTTTTTTCTCTCTTCCCTAACAAATTCCTTATCATCTTCCTCACAGAGATTGTTTCAAACCTCTTCTTCTTTCCTTAAACCCACTCTCCTCTCCCCCCTTAGAAGACCCCTTACTTTACTGGAAAAAAATCCTAGCCATCTACCTTGAGCATCACCCCCATTCTCTCATTCTTTGATTCTTCTTTGAGAAAATAGGAACCCTACCCTTTTCCTTTCTAAGACCAACCCTTTGACTTATGTCCTTGATTTTATCTCCACCTGTCCCTTCTAGTCACTCAATAATCATTTATCAAATACCTACTATGTGCCCCACAAAGTGATATGTGCTGATGTTAAAAAGACATGAAACATTCCTTGCCCTCAAGTAATTTATATTATTTCTGGGGAAGAGAATACATAGATATAAAAATATATACAACATATATAGACATAGATATACGAATACCTATATACACATATAAAGCACAAGATAATTTAAGGAAGAAAAGGGACTCCTGTCTGAGAAAATCAGGAAGGGCTTCATGTAGAAGATGAGATGAAGTAAGGTTGAGGTCAGGAAGGTATGCATTTCATTCATGGGGCACAATCTGTACAAAGGCATGGAGGTAGAAGATAGGATGTCCTTGATGGAGAATAACAAGAAGACCAGTGTGGGTAGATCATAGAATGTGTGAAGGGGATGAACAAATAATAAGTACTATAAAGGTAGGTTTTCACAAGGATGTAAATGGTTTTAAAGGAGAAAATGGAGGAGTTTGTATTTCATTCTTTAAATAATAGGATGTCAGTAGTTTTAATGTGTGGTGTGTGTGTGTGTGTGTGTGTGTGTATGTGTGTGAAGAGTGCTTTATGAAAATAACTTTGGCCATAGTATGGCCACAGTTTGAGAAGGAAGAGATTGTGACCAAATTTAGGAGGCTTTGCAGTAATTTAAGTGTGAAAAGGGAGGTGACAAATGTGACAGTTGTGGTAGAGCTTATAAAAGCTACAAAACTTAGAAACTAAATAGATTCTCTTGGAATTGACAGGAATGATTGGGAAGCCTGCTTCTGAACAAATCCCCAGGACTTGACCTTCATTAGTTGGTTTCCTGTTATAGATAGATAGGACAAAAGAGATCAAGGAGTCAAGGATAAAGTTGGAGATACAAATTTGGGTTACAATTGGTGATGCTCTTACTACAAGGAGTTCACCCAAGATCCTGGAGGCCTCTGTTGCTTTCCTCTGACTGTTTTAAGATGCTAAGGGAGCATTTGAGTTGGAAGAGTAGGTAGAAAATTAGTCCTGGGGTCAGTGAATAACTGAGTTAAAATTCAGTCTCAGATACTTTCTATGGAAATGTAACTCTTCTGCTGCTGCCTTAGTCTTCTCATCTTTAAAATGAAGATAATAATAGCAGTTACCTCTCAGGATCATTATGAGGATGAAATGAAGTACTATTTCTAAGATCACAACATATGATAAAGTTATGACCATTGCTGAATATTGCTCATTACCTATTGATACCTTCACTGAGGATGCTTTTAATTCATAGATAGATAACTCTCATTAAGATTTTGCATGGATGGAAGAATATTCATTTATTTGTATATATTTATACAGAAATACATATTTGTCTGTGTGAATGTAGTATGTATATACAGTCAATCCTCAGCATTTCCATGTTTAACTTTAATGACTACAAGCAGTTGAGTTATTTTAATAGTCACCTCATTTTCACTTTCACATTTATACCACATTGTATACATTTGTGGTTATATGCAGTAGAGAAAGAAAAAAAAAATCAGAGATGTGATGCATGCAGGTTTGTGGAGCTGGACAATTCACTGGTCTTGTTCACATTACTATTATCAAGAACTCCTTGTGCTTTCATTGCATATTTTCATTGTTTGCCTTTAAAATTCAAGTTTTGTGTTGCAATTATGCCCCCATACCATAATGCAAATCCTTCAGTCTCTGTCTAGGCTCTAAGGTAATGTCCTCACCTTAGTGAGTCTCAGTAATTTCCAACAGCAGAGACTAAAGTCCCAGCAACCTCTCCCTTGGTTTTCAAGGGCAACCAAGGTAGAGAGATTTACAGCAGTGTAGTATACAGTACAACACCCTCACATCACCATCTGACACAGTGGAAGGTAAGATTCAGGTAAAATTTAGTATTATGAAAAGTGAATATTGCCTGAAACTTTTTTTGTTTTTGTTTGATTGAGATGTTAGCATAAAAGATCACATAATTGTAGGGAATTAGTAGCAAGATGACATGGTTTGCATGTTAACCAATTTTATTTTGTGTCCTGAATCTTATGGGCCATTTCATGGTTACTGTTAGGAAACATATATGTGAGAATTAATGTTTTGTTATAAAGAATTGTATGCAGAAAAGCATATTCTCAGTAATATTTAGTGAAAGATTACAGCTAAACTAAAACCAGTAACAAAGGAAATCCTGGAATTTTTAGAGATGAGAGAGAAATGGCACAAAAGACAATAAAGATAGGAAGAAAATCAGCTGAAGTAGATTAGAAATCTACAGAGGAGATCTATGTTAGACGTAATATGATTTTTTAAGTTAATAAAAAATTTATTTTCTTTACTACTCTATTAAAAAGGGGTGGGGAGAAAATAAAAGCCTTACAAAAAAAGAAACATATGTAGTCAAGTAATGCGAAATTCTTTTTTTTTTTTACTGGTATTCTCATTGTTCTTCCAATCAATCAGTCAATATTTATTAAGTTCCTACTATGTGCCAGACAGTATGCTAACTTCTAGGGATAGGCATCTATAATCCCATGTCAAGAAACTTACCCTTCATTGTAAAGTAATCAGTACAAATCCTCTGACTGCCAGGTCCTGCTGAAGGTCTTTGCTCAATAATCTTCTCTGAAGATTAATTAGACTGTTTGGTGGCAACAGTTTGTCAGTTTTTGTTTTTCATTTTTGACCACACTTTTCTTTGTACTTTAGTGCAATTGAGTATGTTTGAGTATATATGCTTGATCCTTGAAATGCTTGATTTCCTTGTATTACCAAAATCCATCGATATATCTCTGAAATGTGCTATTTAAGTGCAATAACTTTTGCTCATTTTCTTAGAGTAATATTCATTCTTAAAAATAAAATAATTAAAACCACAAAAAATGTGTGGCCCAAAATCCAGCACTTACTTAGCAGTGATCTAAGTAAAAATTAGGAAAAAAACTCACTCTTGTTTCATCTGAACAGGGTGAGATATTCTAAGATAGACTTGTGCCACTAGAAGCAAATGTACGTAACCAGCGTTGCCATGAAATTAAAGCATATCCAAATTATTACTTGTCTCTAGTATTCCACGTAACAATGTTAGCTCCTATTTCCTAAAAACAAACGCAGGTCTACCTCCCTTCCTACCAGTAAGCTTAACCCTTCTCAGGAAAAAATAAAATGAACCTACCTTTACTCTGCCATCCTCTTATACTGTTGTCACATATTGCTTCCTTTCCCTATCAGTTGCCTAGATAGTTTTCTAAACTCACTTCCTCTACTTTACTTTCTGCTTATTCCTCATCATTTGACTTAAATTGCCCATTTCTAGGTTACCAAAAATCTAGCTGTGGAATCAACTGACCTTTTATTGATCCCCACTCTACTGTCTACAAACCTATCACCTTCTACCTCCTCATAGAGATTATCTTTTTTTAGTCTCCCATGGCACAGATCTCTACTGGTTGTCCTCCTACCTGACTACGCCTTAGTCTTCTTTGAGGAATAATGATCAGCTGCTACTTAAGTAGAAGTGTCACAAGGTTCTGCATATGCACACATACATAGATATAGATACAGATATGTATGTATATATATGCATGTATGGCATATAGGTATATTATATATGTATATATAATAATTCCTTTGATCTTCTTAAAACCTGACATGGATTCAATTACCCTTTCTATATAAATGACTTTTAAGTTGATACATTCATCCATAGCATCTCTCTTGAAATCTAGTCCCACATCACTAACTGCCATAGAACATCTTCCCTTGGATTCCCCATTAGCATCTCAATTTCGCTCTATCCCAGGCAGAATTCGTTATCTTCTTCTCTAAACCTACCCACTTTCTATTTTTTTCTACTTTCTCTTGAGGCACCACTGTCTTCCCAGTTCCTTGGATCTATTACTGTGGTGTCATTCTTCACATTTTTCTTTGCCTCACCAATTTGCCAAGTCTGGTCATTTCACAACAGCTCTCACATCTGGCCCTTTTTTACTCAATTCACAGTCATGTCCTAGTTCAGGTCCTCATCATCTCACACTTTGCATTACTGCAGTGGCCTCCTAATTGGTCTCTCTGCTTCTAATTTATCATTTATCCCCAATCCATTCTTCTCACAGCTGCCAAAATAATCTTCCTAATGCGCAAGTCTTATTATGTCATTTCTCTGCTGAAAAATCCTCAGTTCCTCCTCATTTTCTAAAAGATAAAATGACATTTCTTAGGCCTGTCATTTAAAGTCCTCTATATTCTGACTCCCACCAACCTTTTTTCTAGATTTATTTTATATCATTCCATTTGAAGAACACTATGTTTGACCATTCCATCTCCTATTGTTCATGTCTTCATTGAGGTTTACCTCAGCCAGAAATGCTTTCTTTTTTCACTTCTACCTTTTAGAATCCATAGTGGCTTTCTTCTGAGTTTTTATCTCATCTATGAAGTCTTCCCTGATCGTCCTACTTATTGGTGTTCTATTCTTCCTCAAAATATCATAATTGCTCTTCTGCATATGCATTGTCTCCCAGTAGAATATAAGCTCATTAAATTCAAAACACATATTTTTGTCATTTGCTATATGTGAGCTAGGTATGAGGTATACAAAGACAAAAGGAAAAGCAATCCCTTAGTGGAGTCACTCTACTCCTTTCATATACAGGTACTATTTCATAATGTTTCGTTGTGTTCTAGTGCCTATAACAGTGTTTTATATATAGTACATGCTTAAAAACTATTTTTTTAAATGAAATTGAATTTTATTGACATGGTCAGATCATTATAGTAGTATATTTAGCTAACTCAACATATAGTTTATTCATGCATTGAAAAGAAACCAAGTTTGTCAACCAATAGCAATGCTATTTCTGTTTTGACATGAAAAAAAGAAAGTTAGTATATTAGTTAGTATATTTCATGACATAATATTGACTTACCAAAATGATCTACATATCTTTCAGTTTTTTAGATGACCCAAAAGACAAAGGACTTGGAAATTTAACTTAAAAATTGATTGCACCTGACAGAGAGATGAAAAGATGCTTTATATTTTTTCTTCCTGATATTGTTAGAGCAATTCATGCCTGTTTGGGAGACACTAATACAATTAATCTTTCTTTACTGAAGATACTATCACTATATAGATCAGATTAGCTCTGCTTAATGCCAGCCAACTGGGGAGAAAAGAAGTATACTATATTCTCATGGGGAACACTGCAGTCCCTCAGCTTCATACAGTCTATATAAGCAGTTCCCATTATTCTTTTTTTTTTATTTTCCACCATATAATATCCACTCACTTATTTTATGTTAATTTAACATTTATCAAATCATTTCATTTATATAAAATAGGACTTTGAAACCAATATTTGGAGCAAGCAGAAGAGATAACATAGAAGAGACCCATAGCTTGGGGGAAGATGGTATAATAGTTACAAAATATAGAAGTCAATGCTATTCTACCATTATTTTGCTTCTGTCTTCTCGAGCAAGGAGAATGATTTTTGGAATTGAATAGGCATAACAAATGTCATAGGACAGCTAGTTGGCACAGTGGATAGTGTGTTGGCCCTGAAGTCAGGAGAAAGGACCTGAGTTCAAATCTAACCTCAGATACTTCCTAACTGTGTAACCCTGTTTGCTGAGGCTCCTCATCTGTAAAATGAGATAGAGAAGTAAATGATAAACCACTCCAGTATTTATGTCAGTAAACTCCAAATGGGGTCACAGAGAATCAGGCACTACTGAAATGACTCAACAACAACAAACGTCATGAAGCAAGAATTTTGAAACTATTTTAATTGAATTCAAATCTCTAGATCCAGATGAATTATATATGTGACGGGAACTTACAGAGATGCTATATTGGATGCCAGAGCTACTGGCAGTATTAGTTGGTGAATTATAGAAAACAGGACAGGTATTAGATGATTGGAAATGGGCAAATGTTATTTTGATTTTCACAACTGGAGAAGCAGTATCTCAGAAACTATAGATATGATCAGTGTCAATTCTTATAAAAATTCTAGTATGTTTTATTAAATACATCATTTAAATTGACATTAAATTGCAGTAACTGATAGTACAGTGATCACAAGTAACTACAAACTAACCTCATTTGATATCAACTTAGCCATGGATCTGATCACTTTTTAGTCTAGAACATGATTCATTTCATATCCACTGTGGGTATGAAAAAGCTCTACATTTGGTCTTGTCCTCTTTTCCACCTATATTCTCTCTCTCAGAGACTCTTTGAATTCTTTTGGGTTAAATTTTATCTCTAAACATATAGCATATATATGTATACATATATGCTTTCATTGTTATCTTTATGTGGATTCTCTAAGGTCTGTATATTCACTGCTAATCTCTCTTCTGAGATCATTACATCATTGACTTCTGAGATACTGAGTCACTAATTTCCTACTGAGATTTCAAACTTATTGTCCCATAGATATCTGAAATGTAATAAGTTGCGAATGGAACTCATTATCTATTCCCGTAAACCAACATCCCTTTTTATCTTCTTTGTATTGTTTTGGACACCACCATTTTTCCATATATACAAGTTTATCTATGGGTATCATGCTTGAGTTTTCACTCTTATCATGTATAACTGCTCAATTTCCAAATCTTATCATCTCTATCTTTACAATTCTTTTATGTGTTTTCTTCTCTCCTCTCATACAACCACCACCTCTTGCCTAGACTACTTTGCAATAGCCTCATAATTGGCCGTTCCTGGCGATTACCAAATGGGGTCTCCTATATTACACTATCTTGCTAATCCTCCTTAAACCTCTCCCATGAGACAACTGGACTCTGGCCAGGGCTCTTGGGTTCTCATAGGTGAGGTCTTATCTTATATTTCCCATGAGCAGGCCTCAATGCCATTTCATGGCTATTTCTGAATTATACTTCCCTGGATAGTACTAGAACTGTCTCTTATACTTGTAGCCTCAGCTCTTAGCACAGTGCCAGACAAACAGTAAGCACTCAATAAATGCTTTATCCTTTATTTATCCTTCCTGTCCCTAGTCTTTCTTTCTCTTAATCCATGTTCCAAACCACTGTCAAAGTCAAGGAAGCCAGGAGAACGAGGTAAGGAAGGAAAGGATTACAGACATGGGGAACAGTGAGCACAAAGGTACAGAGTCTAAAGATAAAGTGTAATGATAATATGTAATGTGTAGAATGGCAAAAAAGGCAATGGAACCAGAGTGAAGAATACTTGTAGGAGAGTAAAATGTAAGAAACCTCAAAAAACAGCAAGGAGTCAGGTCATAAAAGATTTTAAATGTCAAATATAGGGTTTTATATTTGATCTGAGGGTAATAGGAAGCTGCTGTTGCTTACTGAATTGGGGGTAGGGAAACCTCGTCATACTTTCACTTTATGAAAATCACTTTTTGACCGAGTAAAGGATGAATGTGATTGGAAAGAGACTTGAGGTAGGAAGACTAGCCAGAAGGTAGTTAATAGTTCAGTAGATAGATCACTGGACCTAGAGTAAGGAGGACCTGAGTTCAAATCCATCCTTAGACACTTATTAGCTGTATAGCTTTGGTCAAGTCATTTAATCTCTATCTGCCTCAGTTCTTCAACTGCAAAATTGGGATACAAAAGCTCTTACCTCCCACAATTATTTTGATTATCAAATCAGTGCTTAGCATAGTGCCTGGCATATAGTAGGTAATAAGTTCTTTGTTTCTTCTCTTCTTTCTTCTTTCCTTCCTTTCTAACCTCTCTCTCCATCCCTTCCTTCCTGTTGCAATAGTCTAAACATCAGGTGATGAAACCCTGTATTTCAGTGATGGCTATATCTATAGAAAAAGGGAAACATACAGGAGATGTTGTGAAGGTAGAAATGACAAGGTATGATAACAGTTTGAATATGTGGTATTAGTGAAAGAGTAGATTTAAAGGTGAAATTGTGTTTGTGAACCTGGGTGACTGAAAGTTGGTGATTAGGTTGGGAGCAATCTTCGACAGAAGTAGGTAGGATCAAGGATTCACGTCTGGACTTTTGACTTGGCAAAAAGATGCTTAGCTTCTTTGTGAGAGACAGAAATGAAAGACTAGAAAGTGGTAAAAGCTATCTGAGAGTAGGTAAGAAGAGATAGCTCTTGGTAAATGGCCTCAGTTTGTTCAGTGACATGGCATGCAAGGTCCTTAGATTGGAGTGGGTTGGGATTAGGAGTCACAAAGTGGAGGAAAAGATCAAGTGTTAAAAGACTACAATCAGATAAAGGAATTTGAGGCTTCATTTACAAGGAAGTGCAATATTTGTAGGAGATGAAAAGACCAAGATTATGGATGACTGTCTACAGTTGAAGTAGAGTGAAGAAATAGGTCATGGAGATTGAGTAACTTGAGGAAATTGGAAGTTAGAGTATTTGAGGGAGTATCAATATGTAGGTTTAAGTCTCCTAATATGGAGCCCAAATTTGGGGCTGAGAGAAATACTTGAAACCCAGAATGGAACACATTAGGTGAAGAGAGCATAGCATTTGGGTCAATTCTTAAAAAGTCATGAGGATCTGTATTGTTAACAAATTTTGATATCATTAACCTCAAAGGATATAAATAATTGAACTTTCATTTGATTCAATATATATACACAGAAATATATACCTACATACGTATTTTCTGTAATATGATTAAATTTGGCCCCACACTCTCTGGGTCAGACTTGTTATAATTTCGTATTTACCCACAAATAAAATGTGTACCATTTGTCATTACTATCCCAGAGTCAGGACTGCTATATCATCACTCCTAAGGATTGTAGGATTCCCTGAGGGGTTTGGGGTATCTCTTTATTCTGTCATCAATTCAAGCCCTCAACAGCTTGTTCCCTCAAATTTATGGAACCAGTATTTAGGGTGGGTGGGAGGGAGGATATAGGGTTCACAACTGAGTTCAGAATCTACATAGCATCAATCTAAACAAGTTAATGTTCAAAGTAGTCATTCCTGGTAACTTTGAATGCATTGGAGTCTCAAAACCTTGCTTCTCAGAGCACTGATTCTGAGCTGGCCCTAACACCTACTTGGATTCCTGGATTCCTGTAGATTGCATGTCCAACTCACGTTGGGATCAACACTCCTTGCACCTGGAATAAAAAAGAACAAATGAAAATACCAAAGACCCAGGCCCATTTCTTGGTGCTATATGATCCAGGGAGGCGTGAAGAGGCCGAACATCCCATTACCCTTCCTCTTAGAGAATGTTTTTCTCACAAGAAGCTAAGTCACTTCACTAGTAAAGGAGTCATTTCACTCCCTTAGACATGAATGCATCACAAACTACTGCTGGTACTGATACAGGACTTTTTGAAGATACTGACAGTTCCACACAGCCAATGAACAAAGGCTCCTCTCAACCACATGGAAGACTAACTAAGATGGTTACAAGATGTTCAGAAATGCTCCAATCTCCACAATTCTTCCAGAAGCAGCTCTCCAGCATCTTCTATGTGTATGATACCATCTTAGTAAACTAATGAGGTCTGCACATGCATCAGACACCCATTATATACCCAAAGAGTATTTCTAATAGATAAAAGTTGAAAATGGAGAGTGTTTTCTCCTGATTTATTCAAGATTTTATTTTTTTAAATGAATCAAGATGCTTATCAAATTTATTGATGGTACAAATCTGAGAGATAGAAGTAATAATTTGTACAGCAGAATTGGTTTCCAAAATGTCTGGAATATCTGGAACAAATGTTGATTCAAATCTATTTAACAGATGCAATTTAATGTTTTGTATTTACTCCATACTCTCTATTTTTAAAATCAGTTTAAATGAATAGGGGATAAGGGAGATGTGACTTGATAGCCACTCACATGGAAGGGAACTATGTATTGACAATATGATGTGGTTACTAAAAGAGATGACTTTTTAAAGGAAGGACTTTTTGCCTCATTAAAAGAAATTTTTTGTCATCTTATTCTGATGCCTTAACATGACATAAAAGTGAGCCTTGCTTCTGTCAGAAGCAAAAAAGATCTTTTAGGTCCTCTCAAGTTGGAAAGACTTTGAGTATGATCTTAGTATGACAAATTGTGTTTCTTTCCTCTGAAGAGCTAATTTCTGAGTGGCTCATCACCAGCTTCAAGATAATTAATATTATTGGCCATAATAACCCATGAATACCAACTACTATAGCAAGGAAGGCTCATGAACCGCTTTTGCAAGGAATATCCACAATGGTTGTCATAGTGCCTTGACACTGAAGAATAAATGTTCTAATGAAAAAGAATATCCCGACTAAATGCTGCTGGTTACTTTCAATGTGTCAATGATTTCAACTCTATATGTACTAACAGATTATTTGTTGGTGTAAAGATTAAGTTTGCAGTTATGGTAACAGCACCTATCTGTTATATTATGACTGAGAACTACAATATAAGATCGCTATTGAGTAGGTGAAGAAGAGAGATAAGTAATCTCTGTACTATTGAGCCTGAAGAAAGGAAGGCTAAAAAGAGGCTTGAGAGATGATGACACATATTTGAAATCAAGTAATAAAGAAAGATTAATTGATTACCTACTATATGCCAGGAACTAAGGAATCAAATACAAAAGTCATACAATCCCTGTTCTCAGCCTTATAATCAATTATTACATGTAAAGGAAAAAGAAAATGATCCTACGTAGCTTCTGAAGTAGTATAAGAATCAATGGGTAGAAGTT